>JAEIFJ010001183.1:167500-228231 GCA_018903435.1 Leucophenga varia | reverse complement strand
TTCCATATAAACAGTATAATGGTTCGGTTCAGTACAGCACGATTCTTTTGAATCGCTGTTTCGGTTCTAAAACGGTTTTTAGTCTGTGTCGAGTAGCGGTTTGGTTCAATTAAAACGGTTCAAGTAAAAAAAAATGTCCCTTACATAAACTAAAAAAAAAAAAAAATGCCTACTTGATATGAGCACTTATTTTACTAGACACTTTAAATTTATTGCATTGAACAATAAAAATTTTTTTAGACTTCTATTGACATTTTTCACATTTGGGCATAAAAATACTATGGTATAAAACGGGTACAATATTTACGATAAAGTTCTTTTATAGAAAACGCGAACCGGTTCGAACTGGATAAATTTATCTCGGGGCTAGTTCGGTTTCTCTCTTCCAAAAAAGAGCTAGTTCACGGTTCAATGCTCAAAAATGATGTGATAAAATAAGATTTCATTATTAAATTAAGGGATTCAATCAACCCAAAAAGCTCACCAAACCAGGTATTGATCCAAAAGGAATCTTAAGAAAGAAAACCCTTCGGATTGGGAAGCTCTGTCGTGAAGGATGAAAGGTTTAAAAAAATCAGGCATAAATTCAAATTCAAAATTATGCAGTACATTTTTTTAATTCCCGTGTAAAAGGGTTTGTCAAAAAGTTTTAAGGGGAAATAGACACCGTAACCACCTAAAGTATCTATATATTCTTGAACAGCTCGGCGAGACGCGTCGATCTAGAGATGAAATTTAAAACTTAAGCTTTTCTCAGCCCTAAGCAGCTAGAGTGTTAAAACCAAAGTGCCATAGCACCCATACACGTTTTGAGATTTTTATTTAAAAATGGTTTATTTTAAAAAGTGACTTGTGTCAAATACACTAAAAACTCTTATAATAGCAGCCCATGTTTATAGAAGGAGCAATGGTTGAGGTAGTTTCACTACAGAGAACTGCAAAACTCACACTTTCCTTGAGTCAAATCAGTCGCAAAATTCTTACTCAATTCCAGTAACTGAGCAAATCACAGCGTCGATTGAAAATCAGCTCGTGCTGACGAACATGTCAATCGTGTACAACGAACAGCCTTCGTTCCGTAATATTTTGCTCACACGCTCACTCGAAGCTAAGCTAAGCATTGAATAAACTCAGCCTTGTCCCAAGAACAGCTCATTCGGCTCATTGCATTTTGCAATAACTTCATTTTTTTGACTCAACACGATCTTTGTTGAGCCGAACGAGCGAAAGTAAACTCAGCGAGCAAAACAAATGTACCAACGGTGAGTGATTTCTGAGCACAAATGACCATAGCGTTGCCAGATATGACCAATTATGAAACTTTTAATCCTTTTTTGAGAATTCAAACTCTAAAAAAACACCACTTACCACTTATCAGTTTGTTACATTTGTAGGCTAAAATAGATTTAAATTTTGATTTTATTCTTCTATGAAATAATCAATCAGATCAATTATTTTTTTAAAGCAGCAGAGAAACCCTAAGAATTGTAAAAGCTTTGGATACAATTTATTCCTGGGAATTTTTTGTCTTATAGTCTTGAAGATATTAACTGTTGTTGACAACTAAGTAACTTCCCATTGAGTGGAACACATGAGGTGTGTTCAAAAAGTATCGCTATATTTTGTGTTTTTGAAAATTATTTTGTCCCATTCATGAATATCTATTTTGTCCCCTTTAAAGGTCCCTTCCCCCGATAAACACACCTATGCCAACGTTTTTCCAATCCTCGAAACATGCCAAATAGACCCTTTCCGGTATAGCCATCAGCGCCTTCTTCGGTTTAGCTTTTATCTCCTCAATCGACTCGAAACGCGTTCCCCGGAGTGGTCTCTTGAGTTTTGGGCGTAGCCAGAAGTCACACGGTGCCAAATCAAGCGAATACGGTGGCCCAAAACATCCTTCAAATTTGTATTATATCCTTTCGATACGCCAATTTCGTCAGCAATGTCTCTCATAGTTAATCTTTTACTTTGGATGTGAGCATCGTCCGTTGAGGTCGATGGTTGATCAGGGAGCTCTTCGTCTTCAACACGTTCGCAACCTTCTTTCAACAATTTATACCAATCAAATGTTGTTGATTTTGGTAGAGCTCGGTCCCCGCTAAGCCTTCTTCAACATTTTTTATTCCATTTATTCCATTCAGAAAAAAATTTGATACAGGTTCCATCCATTTTTTTAATAGATAAAAATCGAAGACGTTCCAAAACGCATTTAAGCCCAGCGCCAACAATTAAGAGAACATTCAAAATGGCCGAGCTTGTCGGCATAAGGAGAAGAGGTACCAACAACAAAAAATTAGAATATACGTAACTCGCGAAGATTCAAAATTCGGGGAAAAGGTAAAAACCCCCCACGTATATACTTCAACGAAAAATCTCCCAAATTGGAGGTTGAGGTGGGAAAAAGCTTTTTTTTTTTGGTTTAATTTCAATTTAGCCAGCAAAAGCAAAGTTAATGAAGCGTAACTATAATGAATTCATTTACAAAATTGATTTATACAAAATACAAACATTTACAACATATACTCACAACACACACAAAGCGCTAGTTAAGCGGAAACGGAAATGCTATGTGAAAATAAATAAGAAAGGCTGCTGCGTGTCTTGTAAGTTTAAGTAATTGTTTTTAAGTTGCCTGCTTGTTGTTTGCTGACTTGCAAAGTTTAAATAGGAGAAAAAAAACAAAACGAAAAAGTTTTTAAAAAAGTATTACATGCTACTCACACATAGATTTGTATTTGTAGTTGAAAGCGTGTTAAGCTTCAATCTTATTTCTCAAGTTCGGCCAACAACCTCAAAAACCACAAAACATGAAAATAGCATTTAAAAGTTATAGTTTCTTTGCCTTGTTTATTTTATTTTTTTTTTTTTCAGAATGACGAATGAATTTGACAAGTTTTTATGTCACTTCAATATGTTTTCAAAAATTTTTGCTTTTAATGGCATCAGTTGAAATTCATTTTCAGTGTGATTTGCTTTCAAACTACATAAAATCGTTTTTTTTTTTTTTTTTTTTTGTAGTTTAAATTTGTTTCTCTGACACAACTTGTAAAATAGTTTTTTAGTTTTCCGCAACATTTCCCCCGAATGGAAAAGAAAGCAAGAACGTCGACAACGACAACGACGACGACTTTGTTAAAGGAACAAATTTGTTGTAAGAACGTCGCTTTACAAATAGGCAAAACTTCTTCTCCACAATCCCTTTACGCCTTTTAAGCGTTACTAAACTGTTTTTGACTTTGCGCCCAAAAAATTCGGGTTCTGTTGGAACTTTGAATGTTAATAACTTAACATGTTTAATTTACATGCGCCTGAGTGCACTTGTTGTGCGTCTTGTTTGTCTTTAGAATGCTTGGAATGGCTTCGGTTTGGCTCCAATTTTAAATAAACATGCAAATCTTTTACGAATTCTTTGCTTTGTTGTACTTTTACAATGTTTTTGTTTCTGAGTTTTTTTTTTTTTTAAATCACTGCACATATGTTTTGTATGACAGCATAGTAATTTGATAACAAAGGAGCAACTTTTTATACAAGCAACGCGACATGGTAAAAACCAAGTTAGAGAATTAATTTTCTCATCTGTCTGTCGGGTGTTTTTTAATGGTGTATCTTGATTTCAACATACAAATATGTTGAAAAGGAACTGCTAGTTAAATGGGTAGTTGTGGGCCCCCTAGAGATATCTTTGAATGCAAGTATATCCTACCGATTTTAGTAATATAAAAGGGAATATGTGAGCAGTTTATTGTTATTGTATTGATATCAAAACGAAAATCCCCATTAAGAAGGAACAAGAGAACATAATAAAAATAATTCGCAATAAAAAAAGAGAAATGTAATTCTATACTATTTTCGAAATGCGCCAAATTGTTGTGAATTCTTTTAAAATGGTTCGTTAGTCTTTCAATAATTTTGCAGTTCTGTCACTGTCACATTTTCCGATGCAAACTTTTTGATCCGTTTTAAAAAATGTCTGTCTTATCCGGTTGTGGGCACCCTAATGTAAACTACCGACTAAACAAACGGAAACACTAGCCATGCCATTAATCAATGTGAAATCGTTTCATTATTTTTGTAATTTTTTTTTAACCAGTGAAGGCATTTAAAATAACAAATTTTTTATTTTTCTCTTTAGTTGGTGAAGTTTGAAGTTTTTTATTTGATGTTTTTTAACGGTGCCCACAACCGGGTACATAACTTTTTCCCAAAATTGTTATTCAAAATTTTAATACTTATCAAATGTTTACTTTTCTTATCAAACGGGTATGGTTACTTTTCTATTGATTAAATGATTACTTAACGAGTACTTTTCTTATCAAATGTTTACTTTTCTTATCAAGCGAGTACTTTAATGGTTTATTTTTTTCTTATCAAATGAGTACATTTCTTATCAAACGAGTACTTCAATGGTTTACTTTGATGAAAAGGGTTTTTTCTTATCAAACCAGTTCTTTTTCCGTCAAACTTTCCCCAAATGCCGTCAAAGTTTGAGAGAAATAATTAAACAGCAGGTTATTCCCTTCTTACCATTGGGTATCATGAACATTGGTCTCGCAACAGCTCAGGTATTCATGAATGATCATAGCGTCTGCTACAAATATTATATTCACCATTGCTTTCCTATCAACAAAAAAAGCTGTTAGAGAAATTAATAACTGCTGTTCTTGATTTAAGAATGACTGTTCTTGATTTAAGAATGACTGTTCTTGTTATTCGACTGTTCTCGATTTGAGGCGATTTCTCTTGGTTTTAAAAGCGTAAAGCTGTTAGGAAAAATAGGAACGACTGTTCTTGATTTAAGAATGACTGTTCTTGATTTAAAAATGACTATTCTTACGACTATTCTCGTTTAAATGTCGTAGTGTAAAGCTGTTATGAAAAATAAGAAAAATAAAAAAGATTGGTTGTTCTTGATTTTAGAACGGCTGTTCTTCATTGAGGACGACTGTTCTTGATTTAAAACTGACTATTCTTGATTTGCGTTTAATTCGTTTATTAACTCGACTTAAGAAAGCATAATGCGCTTGAATAAAAATTTTTTAAATTCGTTCGCCATCTTGAAAATGATTTCAAAATTTTGTCCATCGTAAAAATTGTATCTAAAACATTGGTCTCAATTCACCGAAAAATTAAAATTTTATTCAGACCGGATGCTTTTTGTCTCGTTGCCCAAGTCTCAAAGGACTGTACAGCTTTTACTTCTACATCGAACATCATCAGCAAGGCTATCGTTTTAATGCAATCTCCACAAACTTTCACCTACTTTAAAGCTATAACCATGTTAATCCGTCCTTATTTTTATTAATGTGAAAAGCAATAAAACTTCGGTTCTTATATTACTTTAATTTATCCCTTTTTTTTTCTCTTTTCTAAGAAACAACTTCAGAACATGTTTTGTAAGACAAAAAAAATAAAAAAAAAAACTTGTCGAATCGAGTTAAACTTTTTGCAAACATATCAAAACATTTTATAGTTTCATATATTCGAATTTTAGTTTTATAAATGCGCAACCATTTTGGAATTTTATGTGTTTTTTTTTATTATTATATTATGTATTGTTTTAACTGGCAAAAATTTAATGACTTTTCAACGAAACTAAAAATATATGTAAAAGTTTTTGGGTGCTATATTTCGCTGACTCTCCGACTGACTGACTAACTGCTTGCCATGCTGTATAAGTTTTCGAACTTTTGCGCTAAAAGTTTTCGAAAATACTTGACTAAAGTCTTATAAATGTTTATTTCAAATGATTTTTTTTTTTTCTATGTTGTAGGAGATTCTAGTTGCTTGTGAGTTTATTGTTTAATTTGTTTGAAAGCCACTTAGCGGTATAGTCTCGCTAACTTATCGAATGACCTGGTTGTTGCTATGCAACTTGATTTAAAAGCCGTAATAGTTAAGTTCAAAAAGTAAAACTTATCGTTAGTTTCTGTCTTTTGATTTGTTAAGTTTCTTGGCGTAATTTAAGTATTGAAAATTTAAATTAAAAATCATTAAATGGAAAATTTGGCTGTAACTTTTAAATAGACGAATTGAGATACTTTATTGATACCAATAGGTTCAATTCATAAAAAAGTAGGAAAAAAAAAAAGTAAAAACTCAATAAGGGTGAAAAAAGTTTTAGTTAACTCAATATTTTATAAACCGGGAGATCACGAAAAAGAAAAAAAAGCCCCCAGAGAAGAGCCCCAAGACACAACACGATATTAGGCAAACGAATATAGAAATGCAATAAACACAGACACTGAAGCATATCAAGTCATACAGTAACAATTAAATTGCTTATGAAATGATACAAAGAAGAAACACAAGCTCCAGTTATAAAGCAACAAACACATCGCATATTATTTTTTTCTGCGCTGAATAACGTTACGGTCAACGAGTTAAAAAAAGTTATCTGTGGCTGTCAATCGTGACTCCTTTTCGAAATAAAAGATTTACTTATCAAATAAATTCGTAAAATCTCAAAAGTTTAAACATAACAATACATTCTGTAAAAAAGTACCAAATTATTTAGAAACTATTCTTTCAATCTGTCGTCAGAATTTATTGTGTCGCCTTCAAAAAGTAAGTTAAGCCGATAAAACGATTTTGGCGAGCCCATCTTTCATGGCCCGCTAATAGGCCGCGGGAGTTATAGCCTTCATCTTTCTACGGCGAACTTTGTTTGATGCCATCGATCGACTCAAAACGCTCTTCCCCGAACATTTTTAGTTTTGGAACAGGTAAAAATTCTGAGCGAATAGCGTTACGGTTGTTGCTCAGTGGTATTTATTAGGTTTTTGGCTTTGGATTTGAATAAAAACTAAGCAAATTGAGAGTTGTCGTCGTGCAAAATCTACGAGTTGCCTTTCCACAATTCGGACGATCTCGCATAGGCCCTCAAAACAGATAAATAATACTCTTTACTAACCATTTGCCCATCCGGGTGAAACTCAGAGTGAACCACACCACGATAATTAAAGAAGACGATTTCGGTACTTATAACAAGGGACATGAAAAAAATGAACTTTATAATTAATGTGGTTGCTAGCACCGAACCAGTTGTGGCCCTTCAACACAAGTTGGACAAAAACTCCTATATCAATATGCAGAATTATAAGATTATAAGAATTTATTTGAAATGTTAATGAATAATTTCGAAAATGCAGGCCTGATTAAATCTGAGACTTTTGTTTATCTGCAAATACAAGAACTACAAAATACTAAAATAGAGACAATACTTATTTGTAGTACTTTTGAGCAAAAGTATATATTAAAAGTTTACATTAGGTTATTCCCCAACAACATTTATTTGGTTAATGTTCACAGCCAAATAGGTTTGCAGCACTGGTAAAAATAGTATTGCTGTGTAGTTAAATTTCAAAACTCAAGACAACTCTGTTTTGAAAAAGTTTTGTACAGACGTTGAAAGGTGGAAGTGGAGATAGAAATATATATAGCCTTGGTGGCATAACTGTTAGGTGGCATTATATAACACTGTCTCTCTTCTCGATTGTCGACCCCGTTAAATTGTCAGTCTCTTTCCACCCCTTCGTAGTTCTGCTCTCATAACTATTTCATTTACATTTCTCGCTTCAGTTGAGACGAAATATGCCAACAAATAATTATTTCACCATATACGAGGTGTGTTCAAACATTATCGCGAATTTTGAATTTTCGCGGGTTACGTATATTCGAATTTCGATTTTTGATTTTTTTTTGGGCGTTATGTTGGTACTCATGTCTCTCACTTATGCCGACAAGCTCGGCCATTTGAATGTTCACTTAATTATTGACAGCTGCTTTGCTTGCACGTGTTTTGGATCGTCTTCGATTTTTACCTATTCAAAAATGGATCAAAGAACCTGTATCAAATTCTTTTTTTTTTTGAATGGAATAAATGGAATAAAAATGTTGAAGAAGGCTTATGGGGACCGAGCTCTACAAAAATCAACAACATTGGATTGGTATAAATTGTTGAAAGAAGGTTGCGAACGTGTTGAAGACGAAGAGCTCCTGATCAACCATCGACCTCAACGGACGATGCTCACATTCAAAAAGTAAAGAATTAGTGCTTGCACACCGTCGATTAACTATGAGAGACATTGCTGATGAAATCGGCGTGTCGAAAGGATCAATTAATACAAATTTGAAAGATGTTTATGGCCTCAAACGTGTCAAGTCTCGGTTGGTACCAAAAATGATGGTTTTTTTTTAAAAACTGTACCAAAATCCAACCAATATCGTTCCGCAACCACCGTATTCGCTTGATTTGGCTCCGTATGACTTCTGGATATTCCGGCAAAACTCAAGAAACCACTCCGGGAAAGCGTTTCGAGTCGATTGAGGAGATAAAAAGCTAAATCGAAGAAGGCGCTGATGGCTATACCGGAAAGGGACTATTTGGCATGTTTCGAGGATTGGAAAAACGTTGGCATAGGTTGTATTTTATCGGGAGGGGGGTTTACTTTAAAGGGAACAAAATAGATATTCATGAATAAATAAATAATTTAAAAAAAAAAAAAAATCACAAAATATGCGATACTTTTTGAACACACCTCGTATGTTATATATTACTGATCTTTTTGACACTTTAAATTTTTTTTTTTAACTTAATTATATAGTTTGCGGCAAAGAAAATAAAAAACATATATATTTTTTCATATAATTTTTTTTTATTGTTGTTACTTAATTTTAGCCACTCACCATCTTTGTTTCATTAACATGAAAAATTGCTCCAAAGATATTTGAACTGTAGACAACTTACTTACGAAAAGTTGCTTATATACATATACGTATCTAATAAAAAAATGTGTCCACACACAACTTCAAGTCATTTGCAACATATTTGCCTACAACATCGATCGATCTATCTTTATGTCTAACAAATTCCTTTCATGTCTCACGGCGGCGACATTTATCTTCGCTTGAGTACTCGTACTAAAAAGCCAAACAATATCTATGTTGATTTAATGCCTTGTTTACCTATTTCTTTAGGCAAAAGCAAATACATACATACACATACATGCATACATACATGTATCCTTCGCATATACAATATATTGATTCTGGTATGGTAATCTATGGTATAGCGACATTGCTTTATTGGCTTCGACGGCAATGGCTGATTAATGTTTATTGCTAATGGCATATATAGGAAAACGCGTACTTCCGCTTACGATGATGATGATGCGTTGGACGTTGTAGAGGATGTAGTGAAGTAGTTCGATGTTTCTACAACTTATTTGCGTGCGTTGTCGTCATTGACATTGGCTGTGTCTGAGATTTATGTTGTGCTTGGTTTGTCTATTTGTACTTAACTTCTTGGATTACTTATATCCAGTAAATTTCAACAGGATTTTAGTACAACACGCGATAGTTTTGACATTATTATGGCTGAATTGTTATAAATTTATCGTTTCAAAATATTTCAATCAATGAATTCGATATTTTGATTGAAGAAGTAAAATGTATCTTTTTTTAGGTCAGCTATTTCAAGCTGTGAAAATTTATATTTAAAATTGTCTGACATGATTTTGTGATGGAAACTTTTGTATAGAAATAGCAACAGAAATTTGCAAGGACACAATTTTGTGGCTGGTAAAGCGTTGCTTAGCAAAGTGGAAAAGTGTTACATAACATACGTACGTACATAGCTATGTATCTCATTTTTCATATCTCTTTCATATTATGGCAAGTTTACTGTGTCACTGACTTTTATAAATAGCAAACAAAAGACAAGCAAAGCAGGCTGAATGTGTAAATGAATGAATGGAAGGATGAATTGGGTGTTGGGTTGCTCTGTTGAATATGTGGTGCCATACACACACACTTTTCATTCACGCGTTATGAATAAAACTTCAGTTACCAAGAGCAGAGTAGTCTAGTTGTAGTGTCAACCGCAAGCTTTGATGTGAAAATGACTCGAAGTGTCAACGAGTGTGCAATGCACAACTTCATCATCAGATACATATGTACAACCGTCAATAACATATAACGTACGCGAATCTCTGCTATACAAAGCGTCAATATCTATTTTGAGACTTTCTTTCAGAACTGTACTGAATACAAAAATTCAAAGTCATATTCACACCTACGCACACTTACGTACATACAAAGCATTTACGAAAAATTCATTTGAAGCTAGGCTCTTGTGTGTGTTGGCTGTTGCTGTAACTGACAGTGAAATCTGTGCTATATATTCAAGTTTTCATTATAAGAAAAATTATGGCATTCAGCTGAATGGAAACTTTTGAAACGGCATGTCATAATGTGTGCATGATTGAATATACACTGAAAGAAATTAAATGAAAGTGAGTTTTACAAGAACTTTTTTTTTTGCAGCATATTAAAATATATTTCTGCCTAGTTGCTGTGAATACAAATTTTCTAAGCGGACTTTATATAATCATTTGACAAATATAAAATTTATGACAAAGACAGATGTCAAGACAGATGCAGATAGATAGATATATGTCAAGAACATGCTAAGTAACGGATACACTTTAAAGATTTATATTTTGCATTTTTTATGAAATAAAGCAAAGAATAGAATAAGTAAACAGCCGAACTCATGCTGCAATTATACACGGTGATGTTATGCGCTCTTTTGCTCTCCAATATATTTCGTACCAACGTCAGTCGTATTTAAAGTCAAAAGAAGAAAAGAAGAAAAGCAATAAAAACAAATAAAATAAAAATATATATCTAAATCCTTCGCATTGGCAGGACAGAATTCAAAGCAATCAGAGCATTCTTCTAACTTATTTACGCGCATACGCGTGCATTAAAAGGTACCAATGTTTCACCTGACATCACCTTTTATAGTTGCGCCATTTCGAACGTCTGACATCGGCTTATGTTGCTCTAGTTAACGATACTACTCTCGATTTAAGCTGGGAGTGGGACTAAATATATATAATAATATGGTATATGATGTATAATTTTTTTGTACTAGCTTATTTATTTATTTTTTTTTACCCGTTACACATAGTGTAAACGGGTATATCGCTCAACTTTTCAAAAAGTTTGTAACGCATTGAAGGAGGCATCAGAGACCCAATAAAGTACACATATTCTTGATTAGCTCGATGAGACGAATCGATCTATGCGATTTATTCGATGAAGATATAAAGATGATGCTTAGAATTTTAAACTTAAGCTTTTCCTCGGCAACGACTGGTTAAGGTTCGAAAATGAAGCCTGCCGTACCTCATTTTTAGGCCCCCATACAAACTTATCGATTTTTTTTTTTTTCGATTTTTGTCCAAAATTTTTATTATTTGCAAATACATAGCTCCCAATTTGGTAAAAACATTTCTTTTGTCACGTTCCAAGACGCCACGCCCATGTAACGGGTATTTCAGCTTCGGTTCCACCGAAGTTAACGTTTTTCCTTGTTTTTGTTTTTTCATTGTCCAAATTTTTTTAATTTCTACAAAATATTTACGTATTAGCGGATACCCACTACGTTGAAAGGGCCTTTCAGCTGCTACTATATCTTAATTATACTTGTATTGTAGCCTTTCAAATGGAACTGGTTTGGGACTCATCGTTCTTTTGGTTTCAAAGTCCATAGCGGACATAGAAACATGATTACTAATTTATATTATTTGTAAAGACTTAAATACATATTAAACAGGCAAACAAGGGCAGAGAAGACAGAATATGAGAGGGTTTTACTTGGGAGCTTGTCGTAAAGACTCGCTCCACGTTGCCAGCACAGGATTGGTAAGCGCCAATCAACGCCTCCATTGAGATTGCAAACTAAGGTACCAATTTCGAATTTTACGCAATTTTGGGCAACAGTAATGGAGGCAACTCCACCCCGTGAAACAGTAATGTCGTGGGCCACCTGACCACGCGTAGAACCAGTTTAAGGACTCTGGTCAGACCTCGTATCCGGGCGGAGGAGATGTGAAAGCGTCTGTTAACTATGTGGTGCTGCGAATTATACAATATTTAATTTTATTTCAATCTTAATTCGGGTTAAAAAAATGTGTATAAAAAGTCTTAATTTTTAAAAATTTAAAAAAAAAATAATGATTAATTTTCATGTTGATTTTTTTGAAAAATATATATAGCTTCCTTTAAAGATAGCTCCATGTACCATGCGACAAACTATTTTATATACTTCCATATACATCAATTTAAATAAATTTTAAATGTAAAAACTCATATTTTTTTATTTATTTTGCTATGTAAACTTATGTGACACCAAAAATTGATCAAGAGAAATTGAATCGAAATTAAATTCTTTATGAAAAAAAAAAAAATCGAAAATTCTTTAATCAAAATGCATAAAGGCGTAATCTTTAGTGCTCAACACTTCTGTTGCTGTAACAGACTTTTAAAAAAATATTTTATAAAAAAAAAAATTAAATTAAATAAAATATGAAAGGCCCAGGCGGGTCATAAAATGCAGCCACTCAAACAGGAGCAAAAGCATTGCATCGATAAAAGCCTTTATAAATAGGTAACAGCAGACAAGAAAAACGACGTTTCACACTGTGAGAATGTAATGGATAAAATAAAAAATATTGTTTTCTCTTTTTTTTTGTTTTACTATTCAGTCATTTTACAAACAATTACACTTGTGCTATATCCTTTTCAATTGTTCAACAAAATAAATCGTTTTTTGCACACCACACACTTTGTGAAACAAAAAAAAAAAAACAAGAAGAACTTCCATGCATATTTCTCTTAAATATATATTTTTTTTTCTTTCATTGCAGTTGGTTCACGAGACTCAAGCAGTGGAACATCGTCCTCTTCGACATCCTCAACATCAAGCAATAGTGGTGCTACATCGAATGGTCCACCCAAGTATCCTGTGTTGGTTTTTGTGCATGGCGAATCATATGAATGGAACAGCGGCAATCCTTATGACGGTTCAGTGCTTGCAAGCTTTGGACAAATATTGGTCGTAACGATCAACTATCGACTGGGAGTGTTGGGTAAGTACATACATACACATAAGTCGAATTGTTCGTTTGGTTTGTTGTTGTTGTTGTTGTTTGTGGTAGCAAGTGAATTATTGTGTATAAAATTTAAAGCGGCATGCACAGCATACCATACCATACCAAAGCAAATGCATTTGATGCATACTAAATAAAACCATATGTAGAAAGGAAAGCCAAAAAGGCTGTAGTGCATTTCCGTTTCGCTGATTCCGTTACGTAGTGGTGTTGACGCTGCCAACTCATGCGCAAATGCAGTTTTTGCATTAAACCCAAACTAATTTAGTTAAAAACATGTTTCAAATTTACACAAAATTACATTACACCATTGACCGCAATTCGATAATGATGACGTTGAGATGATTTTGTTATTTGTATGTGTGTGTGTTTGTGTATACAACAGAAGCACGGAAATGTCGCACCGGAAGTGCTGACAAGCATGGCTGGCTTTTACAAACGCGTGACTTGCTATAATAATCAGAATTTTAGTGAAATTAGTTAATACTGCTGACATTTTGAACTGCAAAAAACTTAAAGTCATGATTACAACTATTACAGTTGCCTTTTAGTTCAATTAATTTTTCATTAGCTTTGATATTTTACTGCAGTTGGCAGCACTGTGGTCTTTGTCATGTTTTTTCATGCATTTATAATTTTACTTGAAGTTTATTGAAAACAAACTTTATTTATTTTTTCTAGGCTTTCTAAATGCCAACACGGATCGTTATTCAAAACTGCCTGCAAATTATGGTCTGATGGATATTATAGGCGCCTCTACATTGGCTTAAAGAAAATATTAGCTGCATTTGGTGGTGATCCACAGAGTATAACGCTGGCCGGACATGGCACTGGTGCAGCTTGTGTGCATTTTTTGATATCATCAATGGCAGTACCGGAAGGTGAGTAGAGCTAAATTTATGTTTAGAAAAAAGAGAAAAAAAATGTCTAATAATTAGCTACACATTTTATATAAACTTCAACAAACACTTAATTTACATGTTATCGCCAATACATGTTGCTGCCAAAAAAAGGCATTGGACACTCCTTAAGCTCTATTATTCGATATAGTTTTGTCTCTATTTTCGTGGGTCACGTGAGAGCAACAAAAAAAATAAATAAAGTAAAAGCAAGGTTCCGTAATAAAACCATACACTGGCTTCAATATATTAATTATAATAACGCTTATGTAATAGTAATGCGAAGGCAGACACAATGCAGCATCACGACGATTCTCCAGTCTCCCTACAGTCATTATTTGGTCCCAGCAGTCTAAGCCTAATCAAGGCAAAGGATTCATGTACCAATCAAAAACATTCTTGTATTCAGAGCAAAAAGTCTTACATCAAGGAAAAGTGTTTTGGAATTAGAACTATTATTCAAGTATCAAGAATAGAAAAGAACAGAAAGAGTCATTCTTGTTTCAAGAACAATGGTCCTTTTAACTATGTGAAACAATTTTATCAAAAACAAATGGACTTGTATTAAGAACGAACGGTCTTGCATCAAGAAAAAGTGTTCTTGTAAAAGAACTAATTTTCTTCGTTTTTGTATCAAAAACAATAATTCTTGCTTCAAGAACAATAGTTCACTTCTCAAGAATAATAGTTCTTTTATCAAGAAGAATAGTTCTTTTATCAAGAACAATAGTTCTTGAATCAAGAACAAGAACACTTTTCCTTGCATAAAGAAAAAGTGTTCTTGTAATAGAACTAATTATCATGTAACTTGAACCCTCGTTCTTCGTTTTTGTATCAAGAACAATAATTCTTGCTTCAAGAACAATAGTTTATTTGTCAAGAACAATAGTTCTTTTATCAAGAAGAATAGTTCTTTTATCAAGAACAATAGTTCTTGAATCAAGAACATTAGTTCTTGTATCAAGAACATTAGTTCTTTTATCAAGAACAATAGTTCTTTTATCAAGAGAAATAGTTCTTGTATCAAGAACAATAATTTGTGTATGAAGAGCAATAATTTTTGTATCAAGAACAATAGTTTTTGTATCAAGAACAAGCATTCTTGTATCAAGAACAATCATTCATGTATCAAGAACAATCTGTTTTGTATCAAGAAAAATCGTTCTTGTATCATGAACTCTCATTCTTGTGTCAAGAACAATCGTTCTTGTATCAAGAACAATCGTTCTTGTATCAAGAAAAATCATTCCTGTATCAAGAAAAACCATTCTTGAGTGAAGAACCATCGTTTTTGGGTCAAGAACAATTGTTATTGCAGAAATCTATAGAGATTTTCTGTTAGTGTAGAGTCATGCATAAAGATAATCTCTTATTGCTCTCTTGGTATTGCTCTCATCTTTGAAATCATAAGTATTGATTAAGCTCTTCTAACTAAGCGCCACTTAACATTACAAAAATATAATAATTTTTTTTTAGTTTTTTTGGGTGTTTCAATTGTTTTAATTCCTTTAAAAATAAATCTTAATTAAATATTGTATTTCTTAGATTTTAACTTTTAAAACTTCCATAATATTATTTTCTATACATACTTTTAGGATTACTCTTCAATCGCGCCATTCTAATGTCTGGTTCTGGCTTAGCACCCTGGTCACTGGTTAGCAATCCAGCTAAATACGCTGCCATCGTGGCACACCACGTGAATTGTGCCTCTGATCTACCGCATGCACATCTCATGAAGTGCTTACGTGAAAAATCGCTCGAACAGTTACTCAATGTACCAATACGTCAGCCGGAATTTGGTTTTGCCTTTGGACCGAGCATCGATGGCGTTGTCATTGATGGCGGTGATTATGTGCCACCACCACCCGGCTCTGCTGCGGCACATGCACAGGCACAAGCGAGTACTGCAGCTGGCAATGGTTTGGGTGGTGATGCAGGCATTGCTGCAGCTGGTGGTTGGGGTACACCGGGGCAATTGGAAAATATTGGTAAGTATCATTTGAGTTTGAGTTGAGATGTTGCTGCTGCTGTGATGTAATTATCATTAAAATGCAATTAAACTGAGGTGTTTATATGCCAATCAGCTGCTTTTTGCTGCGTCTCTTACCTCAATTATAATTAAAATTATAATATACAAAAACTCATACCTACTATAATTATATTTTTGATGTCTTTTCTCATTCTTTTTTCTGTTTTTTTTTTTTTACTCTTCAAATAACATCCTGCCGCTGCTTTGCGCAACTACTACAACGAAACGACTTACGCGATTTGCGGTGTGTTTTTAATTAATGCAGTATTAATGAGAAAAACTGCCATTAACAAGTTGTCAAGGTAAGTTTTTCGTCGCTTGTGCATTACATTTCTTTACATGTGTGAAAATAATAAATTAATTTAAACATGTCAAAAAGATGAAAAATAAATAAGAACATAAATAAAAAAATTTTTGAACGCTCTAAAAACCACAAAAACCGAGTCAGACACAGGCACTTACTTAACTAACTTGTGTAGTAGTATGCGCATATATATTGGGTGTATTAGAAAGTAGTCGTATTTGAAGCTAACATAAATCTTTTTATTATATATAAAGTTAAATATACCCAATAAACACTTTCACGCATAAACCTTTTAACCCTTTCAGCATATATGCGCCTGCAGGTATGCTACGATTTTTTTTTAACCACTTCGTTTGGTGTTGGCATTAATTACTTGTGCCGCCGTCATTCTAACGCAATCTGCATTCATAATTGATTTCATAAACTTTTATAAAGAACGTTATTGCGCACACTTTTTAATACGCCTTTTAATTGTATCACTACTTTGCATGTGTTGCATACTTTTGCGCGTGTGTTTATTATATCAAATGTCACGTATGCATACCCGAGTATTTTATCACAAATCTAAACATTTGGCATTCAAAATGGCGTCGATAAGCTTTAAATTTATACAATTTAGCACGCTTTCACTCTTTCGCATTGCTCTATTTCAGTAAATGTGTGTGTGTGTGTTTGTGTGTGTGACTTTATGCATTCGCAACAAGCATATTTCATGTTTTCATTAATTTATATACATGAACAACGCAAAATCGCGCTTATATATTTTGCAATAGTTATGTTTTGAGTAAGAGTAATGGCATAAGTGTGCAATAGTGGAATAGATATAATTAAAGTTACATGCCATTTTATAGGTGTACACCATTATGATTTATGCACTCTCAACTACTAAACTAGACTAGTTACATACGACTCGTATTATGTAGTTACATTATGCCATGTTAATATGTTATTAGCAGCTAATTAGCAAAGATTTTCTAATTGATGCTACTATAATGTGTTGTACATAACATTATGTGTTCTTGTAATAGCATTAAAAATATTATATATACATGTTGTACCTAAAAAAAAAAAAAAACATGTGTTGGACATTGGAATTATGTTGTCGCAAGTGGCGAAAAAAATCAACACAGTTTTAAAATTTTAAACATTTAAAAACAATTTCTTTCAATTTGACAAAGTATTACATTTTTTAATTTTTTTGTGTTATCAAAGAAATACATAAATTAAAATTTCGATAAAAAATATCGATTAAAAATATCGATAAATATGATAGAGTACAAGAGAAACTATTTTAAATAAATAAATAACATTGAGAAAATGAAAATATTCAGCAAAAAAAAAAAAAAAAAGGACAACAATTCACACAGTTCAAGTCTTAAGTCTTTAAAACTAAGTCTTTTTTTAATAGATAGAGTGATTGAAGAGGAAGGTTTACAATTTTGAAAATTTTGATCCGGGGCCTAACGGGTCCTTGAAACTGGTAAAGCTAAATGATTGGAACAAAAAGACGTTAAAAAATGTACATATTTTTGTGTTTTTTTTACAGTTCAGGTGAGCAAAAAGACGGGATTTTGGAAAAATTTGACCCGGGTCCTAATGGAGGCCTTGGAATGAATTGACGTAGTGACTTGAAACAGGGCTCATTTGAAAGATGGTTAAAAAAACATTTTTGGTGTTCAAGGTGTTCAAGGGATTTCCGAAATTTGGACCTGGGACTCATATGTGGACCCATTACAGATTTTTTTTTTTTTTTTTTATTACAGGTGAGCACTTACACGGCATTTTAGAAAATTTTGACCCGGGGCCTAATAGAAGCCTTGAAAAAATATCATACATTTTGATTAAATAGACGTAGATGCTTTGAAACTGGGCACATTTGAATAATGGTTAATCGTGTTTTGAGGATTTCCAGTTTAAACCCAAATTTTTTTAACAATTTATATTTAACCATCAAATAGAATCAAAAAAAAAAAAAAAACCCGAGCAACGCCGCGGGTTGTGTTAAAAAGCTTTTTAAATTTTTTTAGGATCATTATTTCATTACAAGTTATCAGAACGATAAACCACATTTCCTTTTGTAATAAACCAAACTGAAGCTTTTTATTCACGATAAATTTTGACTGCCACTCACAGAGAAAAGCCTTAGTGTGAATGTTATTTGAAATTAAAATATTTCAATGTCGTTTTAAAAAAAAAAAAAAAATATGCCATGAGTTTAAATCGTGCGGATTTTAATCATTCTTTCAAACAAGAGTTTTAACAATTTTATATTCAAAGAAAAATGTATGAAATGAATAAGAGCTGTCCCAGAGAGGTGTCGCAATGAACGCAAGATTTGCAGTAAAAGTAGAAATAGAACATCACACTATAGAATAAGGTAGTAAGCGATAGAATTTTGTTAGGGTTGCCAGCACTTGATTGCTAATTTTGCGTTAATTCTGGGACACCCTATACAAGAACAGCAACAACCATTTTGAAATTCACTGTTCATGCACAGCGTCCTTATATGAGTTACATGTGTTCCCTGTTGTACTCGAAATGTGTACCTTGTTGTACTAGATGTTGTTTAAACATAATATTGACTCTCAAAATAAAGATTCATTTGAAATAATGAAACTATTTATAAATTTTAAATTAGACAAATAAAATCCAAATAAAAAAATAAAATCCTAAGGAGCAAATTGTTTTTTCTAAAATTCTTGAACAACATCAGATAACATAGAAAAATTTTACTTCGGTAGAACTGAAACTCAAAAAACTCGTCACAAGAATCCTTAAAGTACTAAGAAATGGTCATTAGTGGCGTACATAATTTTACGTGAAGTGTTTGGGTGGGGATACATAATCAATTAATTTTTATTTTAGCGGTAAGTTTTTAAATTAAATTAGGTTAACACATTTTTTTTTTTTTGGACACTCTCAGTTCAATGTGTTGAGTTAATAATAATAATCAACGTCCTTCAACAGAGGATCTTTATCCATCAAGAAAAATTAAATTTTCAGACATTTTTGTCATATTGCAAGCAATACATGAATTCAGTGTTAATAAACTTACCGAAGCAACGCATATTAGTGTTGGTAAATAGTGTGATTATTGAATCGCTGTGTGATTAGCGACAGCCAATTAAATATCGCGGTGACTGCAAACAGTGACAAAATCGCAGTACCCAAAAAAAAAACAATCAGCGATTATAGGTTCGGTGTTTAAGCGAATATGAATAACGATTCGCGAAGAGTGGCAAAAGCACCAATCACTGTTTCACAGTTCGCGAAAAGTGATTCACAAAATCGCCAATAACTGAATATGTTCACTGCGATTTATAAATCACTGTGAAAAATCACCGAAAGTGATTGTTTGTCAACACTAACGCATGTACTTTGATTATTGCATTACGTGGTAAGGTGAACAAAGTAAATGGCGATTCATAATACCGGAATACATGGCGCTCTAGCTATATATGTAGCTCCCCTCTTGGACACGTTACTGCAGACGGACTCGTCTAAATCGACTAGTCTCGTCGAACTCATTACAATTAACAAAATGTAAAAGGCAAGATTTTTGCTTATTTTAAGGAAGTACTTTGAATGGGCTTGTCAGATTAAAGCGTGTATTCAGGTGAGAACCTGGCTTATGAATTAGACTTGTGACAATTTCTAGTCGAGAGCATTATAGAAAAATCATAACAAAGTTTTTAAAAGACTCCTCTAAAACAAAATTACTTGGAAAGCAAATAAGTCCAAATAAACTTTCTCCTTTAAGCTACATTTTTAAGAACTTATTTAATGCAAAATTCAATTAATCCAGATTTTGTATGCTTCTTAACTTAAAAACTAACACAATTCATGCGCAAAAATAAGAGTTGACAGGCGTACTATAAAGTCACGCCAACCCATCATCAACTGGGATAATTGAACAAAGCTGTTTTACAAAAACTTTACAGACTGCAGTAATACTCTAAGAAAAATGAATTTATAAAATTAAAATAAAATAAAGTACAGTAAAGACACCCACTAAAGCAACCAACCATTTAAGTTTCTTTATATTTTTTTGCTAGCTAAAAGATTATATAGCAAATATTTTAAACTGCTTCTGCTGCTGTTTTGCCTGACATAACAAAGTAATCTGACATACTTCGTACAACAACAACAACAACAAAAAACATCATCATCATCTTTGTCATCATACAAACAAACTTAAATTCACATCGACACGGTTATTGACTTTTTGTTTGGTATGTATTACAATGACTTAAATCCGTACGGCATTTCTAGGAATTCCGACTTCTTGTTTCCGCATACACCCACCTACAACTGTAAAGACCACAACTAACCACTTACTTTGTAGCTTCGAGTGTTTATTGTAGAATTTCTTAAAAAAAAAAAAAAAAAATATACATAAAATTATAATTTATTTCTACGACTTTTAGAGCAAGCTATGCTGCATGTCCTTTGTGTCCTTTTCTTTTTTTTTTTTTTTTTTTGTAATATCAGGCATTTTGCTGCAAGCTGCTTTAGTACTAAGCTTAAATAATTCAATTTAAATTCTTTAAAATCTACAAATGCAATGTGATTTTCAAAAAGGGACTCTGTATTTTACTATTAAAAAAAAACCAAAAAAAACGTTAAAGGGTAAGAACCGGGAGAGCTTAAATACCGTCACACGAATCTTTAAAGAGATTTATGTGTAATCATCAGTGGTCACCCAAGTTTACACACAATATTAATTTCAAATTTTGAGCTAAAAATACAGATATGTATAACAACATATTTCTCGAAAATATGATGGGAAATGGGCAAGGTTGTATGCAAGAAATACCTGAAAATGGGCGTGGCACCACGATATTGGAAGAGGTTTTCAATGACCCATGGATTAAAGCATGATGAATAAATAATAACCATTTTCATACAAAAAATCGAAAATGGTCGGAAAGTTTCATGTATGGGGGCTATACAAAAATGGGCGTGGCACATCTGATTTGACATTGGATGACATTAGAAGTGTTTTAACCAAATTTGAGTGAATATATGCATAAATAATTAGTATTTTTTTACAAAAAAATCGGAAAAATCGGAAAAAACGGAAAGGTTTATATGGGGGCTATGCCTAAAAGGGGGCGTGGCATTTTGGTTTTGACACTGGATGACAAAAGAAATGTTTTTACTGGGGAGCCCGAATACATTCATAAATAATTACAATTTTATACAAAAAATCGGAAAAAAACGGTAAGTTTGTATGGGGCTGTACCTAAAAATGGGCGTGGCACTCTATTCTCGAACTCATAATAGTCGTTGCCGAGAAAAGCTTAAGTTCCAAATTTCAGCTTAATATCTTTATATCTTCAAAAAAAGATGCCTAGAAATATACAGACAGACAGACAGACAGACAGACAGACGGACGGACAGGACAGACAGACATGGCTAGATCGATTCGTCTCTGTCGAGCTGATCAAGAATATATATACTTTATAGGGGTCTACGACGTCTCCTTCAATGCGTTACAAACTTTCCGACAAACTGAATATGACCTGTTTACACTAGTGTAACAAAAAAAAATATAGACAGACAGACGGACGAACAAATCGACTTAGGGGAAAAAAAGTATTTTTTATTGTGGTTATTTGCTTTATGTTTTTCCATCAAAAATTTAGTTGCATTTATTTTTTTAAAAAAATAAGTATTTATTCCCAAATGCAGTTTCCTTTGTGCTTTATCAGCTTTTATCATTTTCAATTTTTTCTAAACTGAAGCCGAAAGGTAAAAGGGTATTTTCTGTAATGGAACAGGCTGAAGCAGACATGACAAATTCTATAAAGGATACATATTTTCTTGATTAGCACTAACAAAAGTGTCAATCTAACTATGTCCGTCCGCTCTATCTCGGAGACTATATAAGACCCAGTACCATATTTTATTCTTAGACTATTCCGATCTTACATTCTTCTCGCCTCTTTTTTATGACCTACCCTAAAACTTTAAATTTTTGCATAAAAAATTATTTGTTTCATAACTAAGGAACTCTAAAATTTAAAAAAAACTAGCCGAAATACCCAGCCTGCTCGGGTATTTCAATCTTAGACTTTTCTGAACCTTTTTATATTCTTCACGCCCCTTTTTAAGACCTACCCCAAGACTTTGAGTATTTGCATAAGAACTTTTTTGTCTCGAAACTAAGGAACTCTAAATTTACTATAAACTAGCCGAAATACCCAGCCTTGCTCGGGTATTTTAATCTTAAATTCTTCTGATTTTATATTCTTCACGCCCCTTTTAAAGACCTACCCCAAGAATAAAAAATTTTTTTGAAAAAAAAATAAAAATTTAATAAAAAAACCACAATCCCCAGTTTTGCTCGGGTATTTTAATCTTAAATTCTTCTGATTTATATCTCCTAAGAGTTTTGGCATAAGACCTTTTTTGTCTCGAAACTTAGGAACTCTAAATTAACTATAAACTGACCGAAATACCCTGCCTTGCTCGGGTGTCGCAAATAGTTCTTTTCAAATATTTTTTGTGACAGATCCCAGCGCCCCTTTTCCAAACAATCATACTTCTTCCACTTCATAATATCCAGTTTCTGTATATTTCTTGTTTCTGCATAACTTTTGTATAACTTCAAAAATTTTGAAAAAACTCAAATCCCAATTTTTTTGTGTCAGTGAATTTATGGTGCAGGTATTTTGAAATCTTGGGTTTTTTTGGGACTGTTAATTTTTGGATTTCTAGTATTATTTCAGAGAGGGGGAAAAAGTATTTTTATTGTGGTTATTCTTAATATTTTTCCATCAATTTTCAGCTTAATTTTAATAACTTCTCTATCCGTAAGAACCTTATACAAAGTATTACAAAAAAATTAAAAAAAAAAAAAAGGTTAAAGATATCGGCGAAATCTTTCTCAAGTTATGGCATAACTACGCAAAAACTGATTCAATTTGACGTACTCCGCCACTGTCCTTTTCTAATTTGTTAACAAATTTTGTTGAGTATGCATGTAATGGTGGATTTATATAATTTCACCTCATAAATGTCAACTTTGCTTTCATGCCACTTTGAGTAAACAGCTAATAAAATTCAAAAATTTGAATTTTGATAAACGTCCCCATACAAATGTACGCCACTGCATTTTTATTTAGTCTTATTATGATTTCTGATAAAATTTATTTTTCATGCACACACAAAGCAGTGAATAACCTTAAAAGATTTT
The DNA here is from genome assembly GCA_018903435.1 of Leucophenga varia. NCBI lineage: Eukaryota > Metazoa > Arthropoda > Insecta > Diptera > Drosophilidae > Leucophenga > Leucophenga varia. Next base: position 204,839 of record JAEIFJ010001183.1, on the reverse strand, counting down.
GAATAATAATTTTTATGTTTATTAAATTTCTATATACTTTTGTGGTTACCCACACACACATATACATATATGCATACATATATAAATTTATCTCACTGAATAATATATTTGAGAATTTAAAAATGCTTTTGGTTAGTAATCGAATTAATATATGCATGCGTATTTTTGTGTTCTTTTGTTCGTTCAGGTTTTAGCTTTGGCATATTTGAGTTGTTCTTGACTATCTAAGTAAGTACTTACAATATGCAAAGTACGTTTTGTGGTTTTTTGATGAAAGCGTTATACACTAGCTTTAAGTTGCATACTAATAGGTTTTTTCTAGAGCAGAAAACTGAAGAACTATTTTTTTCTTTTAGCATAGTAGAGGGCGACGAACGTTTTTTTAACTGCAACTGAAATGCATTGTTTGTTTGAGTTTGTGAAAATCTATTTTATTTGATATAATTATTAAGAAAATGTGTAAAGAAAATGCATCATAAAAGAATATTAAAAAAAAAATGAAAAATGAAAAATGAAAGAAACAAAATCCCACTTCTATATAATTATTTATAGTTTAGATGCAATTATTTTTGTTTGACTTATTAAAAATAATAACAACCGAAATACAAATCAAAAACATACCGAAGGATGCGACCTTTAAAACATGCACTGAGTCATGAGAATATCTTTTTAGCCACTTTCCGATAGAATATTCCCAGAAAATTCCACCTTAAGCTCAGGTTTCTGTTCCAATTTTCCAACAATGTTTATAGTGTGTAACTCTGGGTCCCTGGAAGAAATAACAGAGAATTGTTTCTTGTGACCAGGCCCTCCAAAAACAGATTTACTTCAAATTTAATACACATAAAAGAAGGGTTTTTGAATTTTTACAGGCCCAGAGCAGCATTCAAAATAGTTGACTTATTTTTATATCCTATACCCAAAGGGTAAAAGGGTATATTAAGTTTGTGCGAAAGTTTGCAACAGGCATTGAAGGAGACTAGATAGACATTATAAAGTATATATATTTTTGATCAGCTCGATTGGAAGGGGAGTCGATTTAGCCATGTCCGTCTGTCTGTCCGTCTGTCTGCTGTCTGTCTGTCTGCGATGGCTGTTACTCGGAAAGTTTTAAAGATATTGGCCACCTGAAATTTGAAACTTAAGCTCTTCTGTGCTTCTAGTTACTCTTGTATACCAGAACCAAGGTTTCTCCAGGCCCATTTTCAGATATAGCCCCCATACAAATTTACCACTTTTTCGATATTTTGTATGAAAATACGTATTATTTATGAATATATTTAATGCAAATAGGGTAAAAATTTTTATGTCATCCAATGTCAAATCTAAGGCGCCACGCCCATTTTTATGTATAGGATCCATACAAACTTACCGCCCATTTTCGAGTTTTTATATGCCCCAAAACATTTATTATTTCTGAATGAATACAATTAAATTTGTTAAACAATTCCAATGTCCACCTAAGTGCATATACGATATGGTAAGGATGGGGCAACTTATATATAAAGCCTCCATACAAATTCATCAGGGAAATTTAATCTAAGCACCTGGTGAACATAGTGTTGTGCATTCAAAATAGCTCTCTTTCCTTTTTTCTTTGCAATTTTTGTTTTTAACTTTCTTAAGGTTAATTTTACTATATAGCTGTGTACTAAGATCTATTTATTGAAAATTTTGACCTTACGTCTAATGGACCCTTGAACCTTGCGCCTAATAGGGCCATATATTTGGCCTGAGTGGACCTAAAGACTTGAGACTGAGTGCATTTAAAAAATAGGTAAAATGTTGTTATTGTTGTTGTTTTTTTTTTGTTTTGTTAAAGACGTTTTCAAAACTTGGACCTGGGGCGCGTTGGGGACCCAAATTAGATTCTGTACTTATTTTTTTACACTGTACCCAGAGGGTAAAAGGGTATATTAAGTTTGTGCAACTGTATGTAACAGGTAGAAGGGAGCATTATACACCCTGCTCAAAGTAAACATTTCTTGATCAGCATTGAAAGGCGAGTCTTTATAGCTATGTCTGTCTGTCTGCCTGTTCGTCTATCTGGTCCTGCTGGTCTGGCGTTGAGAGAGATTATCTCAAAGACTTTATGAGACAGGGCTACCATATTTGAAAAGTAAAATCTCTCCAAAGCCGTCAATTATTCACTTGCAAAGGGTTTTTCTATAATCCCATTTTTAGTGGTTAAGTTTGGCATAACAGAATCGTAGTCCCAAAATTTCGAAGTTTTGATTAAAAAATTTTTTTTTCTTAATTCTCAGGAACTTCAAATTTAGTAAAAATTGATGCCTAAGATATATGATTATGCCAATGAAATATTCTTACTATGGGTAGGTGAGCCCTAAGACGAGATTTTAGAAAAATATAGGTCTGGGACATAATGGGGCCTTAAAACCGGAGAAGCCATAACTTCGTAGATCCACCGATTTGAGAGTAGGCGCTTTTGAAAGATCGTTGAACAAGATTTTAGATGGTGTCATACAAAAGGTATTCAAACAATTATAACGCTAAAGTGATCATACCCTACATACATATATTTAACCAGAGTGGCAATTCATCGATTCTCCTCTCAGTATTTATAAAGGACTAGCGGATGCCCGGCGTATTTTATTACGTTGTACGGGCGTTTCGGCTGTTCTTACGGCTCCTTTCCGTTTCGTATCTGTTGGATATTTCACCATATGCTTTCTTGTGTTATTAGCGCCTCCATAATATGTTGGAGCGAAAATCTCCTAAAATATATATTGGTCAAATTGGGACACGGTGCAATCAGCTTTACTTTTTGTTTTTTTTAATTTTTTTGGGGCAGTATTATACAAAAATAAAAAAAAAAAAACATTTTTGGGATAATTAGAAAATCGACTTCTTAAAAAGCTGCTTAAGCTTACTTACTGCACTGTTGCCCTTCAATTGCAAACCTTGCCTGAAACCGGTTTGGGGCTCATCGGTTGCATGGTTTCCACGTGCATATGCGACATAGAATCATTTTTACTATTTTGTAAATGTAGATTATTAATAATTTAAATAAACCTAAAGACACTCTTTTAATATAAATTCAATCGTTTTAAAAGGGCTTCTATGCGCATGCAGCTATTTTTTGTAATGAAATGTTTATAATTTATAAACAAAATAAGAGAGAGAATTTTGTATTCTTGTTACAGCATTTTCTACTTGCTTAAATTTTTGTGTGTTTAGGTTTTTATTTTTAAAGATATTTCCACTTAAATAACGACAAAGTCATCAAGGCAGAAAAATTGTATTTCTCTTCAAATAAGCGAAAAGGACTCAAGCGTAAATCCCATTTCAAATACGATTGATGCATATAAATATTTAATTTCCTTCAACACAGAGTAAAAAAATGTAGAAAACGGTAGCTGGTTGCTTGGTAGAAATGAAATGGTTAAAGCAACAGCAGCAGCAAAGGCAACAGCAATGACGTTAGGACTCAGAACATTGCACACGTACGACGATGTTAAGGAAACAGCGATATTCAACTCAATATATATAATATACAACACCAAAAATGAATTATCAAGCTTCTTATCCTTTTATTTTCGATTTTTTTTTTTTTTTTTTTTTTTTTTTTGCCTTTATTTTGCTCAACCCAATTGCACTCAACCGAAACTGAGCATAATTTTAACACTTCCAAGCCAAGCAAAATACACGAAGCAATTTTTCATTTTTATATGTGGTATACAGAGTAGGTGTATTGAAAAGTATTTTTTTTATAGATATATAAAAATTATGTTGAAATAAAATTCTAAATCGACCAAAAAAAAAAAAAAAAAACAATTCAAACTCAATTTTACATCGATTTTTAAATGCTTTAAAAAAAATTGATGATCATAAGTTTTAATTGATAGAAAAGATTATCTTTCAATAATGGGCAGACCGACGTCAAGTCATCATATTTATTTTGAATAGATGATCTCTTGAAGGCAGTGAAATATCCATAGTTTAGGGACGGCAGAAAAAATATTTTATCGAATGTTCGCTTTACCGATTAATGAAATAGCAGAGCAGTACAAGTTTTATGATTAATCGAGCCATCCCTAAATAGGATAAAAAAATAAGTAATCGATTACTTAATAACCGATTAATCGAGCCATCCCTAGCTATAATATTAAAAACATTAACAATGAAATGTGACTGAGCAACAGAGTTACCGTTAACTAAATCATATCTTGGTAAGATTTCCTTATCACTTATTAGATAGTAATCGATTATTTAATTGAGGTTAATCGATTAATTACTTTTTATTACATCCCTAGACTTTGCAAATTAATTGTACAATTAAAATTAATCGATTAATTTCTTAATCGGTTATTCGTTTATTCGGTTAATCAAACATTTGATTAGATTTTAGTGTCTTCGATATAATCGTTTCCAGACAATCGAACAGACAGGTCATACAGCACGAATAAGCCGAGCTCGATTTGATCGACGTAGCTTCCGAATTTACATATTTTATGGGATCTATTGTGTATTATCTAAAGCTTGACTAACATTTTTGTTTGCTTTTAAAAGTAAATTTTGCTGTTAAGCTTACCACAATACTTCAGTATGTCGTACATATATGGCGATCTCTTAAAAAATATATATACGTATATTTTTTTTTCGAATCGATTTCAATGAGAAACTTTTTCCAAAATATAAAATTTGGTAATACAAATTTTTTTCACACTTTTATAAAAATTTTGAAGCTCTCAAAGATCCATGTTGTAAATAGTAGTGTGCATAATGATGAACTTATCGAACGAAATTACTTTGGTTCGATTAATCGATACATGTAAATGGTATCCTTTCATTTTCTATGCCTTTTTTTAAAAGCAATTTTTTTATTTTTTACCTTTCTTATTTTTGGTTTTACTCTTTGTCAATGTAACTCGTTAAAAATCTGTAAATCTGTCGAATCGATTAATTGATAAAAATCGATTAATCGGTAAAAATCGATTAATCGGTAAAATCGATTAATCGGTAAAAAATCGATTAATCGAAAAAATCGGATAGTCGTCAAAAACGATTAATCGGTAAAATCGATTTTTTTTTCGAGGATTGGCTTTAATTGATGTTTTCAAGGCAACTCCTAAACGTCAAAATCTCTCGTCTAAATGCTTTGAATTAACAAATTCAGCATAACTCAAAGCTAAGCAAAAATTTTATACTCTAATTTTATTTTTATTAATCAAATACTTTCTAGTACACCCAATAACAATAACGCATAACGCCTTATACATAAATGTAGTATTTAAACTTTTGCGTTTCTTCATCATTGCAGATACGACCTGATGGCTGGCGTCACACGTGCCGAAGCCTTCTTCACCTTCAACTCCGGCGACGTGCAATATGGCATCGAGGCGGATCGGCGCTCGAAGATTTTAAAGGCCTACGTAAGTAACACGTACACATTTCATTTGAACGAGATATTCGCAACGATTGTCAATGAGTACACCGACTGGGAGCGGCCAGTGCAGCATCCAATTAATATAAGGTACGTTCCGTAATGAGCAAAAAAAAAAATAAAATAAATCTACGAAATTTCATTGTATTCTTCACAATCCAACAAAAAAAAAAAAAAAAAAAAGATAATTCGAGATACTACTTAATTAAATGCGTGCAACAATGCGTGCCCCACGCCCATGCCCACGCCACAAAACGACCAACACAAAAGTTTTTTACCTTTCTTGTCTTATCACAAATTGAAAATCATTTCAGATTTTCAGCAAAATACAAAAAGAAAACTTTCGCTTGGCAATTTCAATTAAAAAACTTGATTGAATTATGTCAAAATTTGCATTTCAATTGCGCTCAGCTCTGAATAAATAGTAAATTTTATGATATGCGAAATAAAAACATTTTCAATGGAAATATTTTTAATTGAAATTTTGTCACAAAAGTTTCTTCACACACACACAGACACATTTGTATCTTCTCTCTTTTCGAAGTCAAAAATTTGCATTTTGTATCTTTTTCCCATACAATTCACATGCATCAACGGTGCGTATGATTGGAAAAAACTGCACACAAAGTTATTTGTCAAATGATTTTTATCAGCAAATAATTTGTTTGTTTTGTTGTTGAGTTTTATAAAGGAGCATAAATTATTTCAAATAAAAAGCAATTATTAAGTTTTGGGAGGACAACAATGTGCCGAAAAAATCATGCATAAAATAAAAACTTAACTTGCTGCATATGTACTTGACTTTTACTAATTAATATTTCAGATATTTTCTTACATGCGCATGCATAAAATGTAAATTTAATTTAAATATTTGCTTTAAATTTTCTTTTTTTTTCATGTTCGAAAGTTATTTTTATGAAAGATAATTTTTTTTTTAAGTTTATTGATGCATTGAAGAGTCAATATGCTTGAGTTTCATTTTGAGATTATTATCTTTTTAATGAAAATAAAGTTATTTTATTTATTTAGTTTGCATTAAAAGTTTTGATGAACTTTAATTAAAATTTCGTAAGCGTAATTAAAGAATTTGTTAAAAATAATTTTATTTATTACTACAAAAAGTTATTCAAAGACCAACATACATGCTTAAGTAATCGTAAACATTTTACGATTTACTATTAAATCGCACATCTCAAGATATTTTCGATTTCAAATCGGCAGCGTTTGAGCAAGTGAATTGAAGCGAAAGGACCGATAACCTTCTAATTTGTAACCGATAGCAGTTTTTCTCATTAACAATGGAAAGAAACGTTTTGGAAATGAAACATAGCTTTGCGTTAGCCGGATCACAACTAATTTAAAATCGTACGAATTTACTAAATCGTAGTGATTTAATTTTTATTTATTTTAATTTTAAAGCTTGCTGGTATCCATCCGCAATGCTTTTTGACATTCTAGAAGTGTCAATACCAAAACCTTGACGACGGCGTTAAATCTGGGTTATTTCGTTTTTTTTTTAAACCCGCCACACATAGTGTGAAGGGAAATTTTTCGGAAAGTTTGTAAAGCATTAAAGGACGCATCGAAGACCCCATAAAGAGTATATATATATACGAATAGAGACGAATTGATTTAGCCATGTCCGTCTGTCTGTCCGTCTATTGAAATGCTTTTTTTTTCGGAAACTTTTAAAGATATTGACCTAAAGTTTTAAACTTAATGCTTCTGTGTTCCTATGCAGTTTGTGCAACGCCCATTTTTAGATATAGCTCCCATACAAACTCACCTTTTTTCGATGTATTTACTATCAATTAGGTAAAAACACTTCTAATGGCATTCAACATCAGAAGAAAGTTGCCACACCCATTTTTCAATATGGCCTCCATACAAACCTAGCGCCCATATTTCAGATTTTTGTATGAAAAAATGGATATATTCACTCCCATCTGTGTAAAATCACTTCTACTGTTATCCTATAAATATGCTACCTTCCATTTTTTTATTTTTTCAAAAAAATGATTCAAATTTCGTGTGGCGGATATTTGAGCTTTGGTTCTACGTCTTTGCTTGTTTTTTTTTTTTTTTTTTTTTTTTTTTTTTTTTTTTTTTTTTTTTTTTTTTTTTTTTTTTTTTTTTGTTTTTTTTTTTTTTTTTTTTTTTTGTGTATGGACCAGAAACTTACCAAAGACGTCGAAGTGGACTGGTCAATGGTCCAGTACATCACAAATTTAGACACTTTGTTGGCGTGCTTTTAAAAAGCTTTAATAACCATCACACGACAATTAAACTATCCTTTCTCGACAAAAATTCAAAATGAACCTTTCGGTTTGTATAGGGGCTAATTTCTACAGATATCCAACTTCATTTTTATGTCGAACTGTGATCATGGGTTGCTATAAGAAGTATTTAGACCATATTTGAAACAAACCATTTTCATAAAAAAAACTCGAAATTGTTTGGGTCTATACCTATAAATGGGCTTGACATTTTGGTAATAACACGCAAGCCTTTTGGATTGAAACAACCTTAATTTTCGACCCTAAAGTTATATTTATTAATATTTAGCGCCCCAGGCGATTGTTGACCTTTGTAGCACGTAGGACTTCGCACCAGCGTTTGTAGTCTAGTGCTAGTCGATTCTTGCGGATGTCTTCCAAGATCTGCTTTTTGCAACGAAGCGGCGGACGTCCTCTCCGCTGCCCGCCTCCAATTTGGTTTACGTCTTACGCATAAACTTTACTTGCCGTAGGCTTTATCCATCAGACAAGGTTGACTTAACTGATTCGGAGTCATGCATAAGGACCGGTATTAATTTTTGTTTCACTGGACAGAACTCTTTACCGAGACCAAAATGGCAACGGTTAATAAGAGTGATTCTTCGTTTAATTTTTAGTCTGGTATTGTTGACGCTGTTTACATATATATGTGCCCAGGTAGACGAAGTTTTCTACAGCGTCATAGTTGAAGTTCTCTGTCCTCAAAGACCGACTACGTCGTGTAGATTGTCTGCGGTTGGATACCAAGTTAGTCTAATTGGTCGGGACTTTCTTTAATTGCTGAGAAAGCCCTGGTGACTACATTCAGTTTAATATCTTTATAACTGAGCAAGAGACGGACCGACAGACTCGTCTCGTCGAGCTAATCAAGAATATATGTATTTTAGTGTGTCTACGATAATCTTCTTAATTGCGTTAAAATCGTTCCGGAAAATGGTGAATGGTAAAAAGCATTATGAGCACAAAATTTACGTGGTAGCAATCTGCAATCATTTCCTGTACTTAATTTATTGGGCTGTGAATACTTAGTTTGCAACTATTGGTGATGTTAATTAAGGCCTACAATAACGGTCGAGCGAAAGATTTTTTTACTGTATTGTTGTGGCTTATTCTAAAAATCAATTTTTATCACCTTTTGATAGTTCTGGGCTCTTTCAACGCAATGGAATGTTCAAACTGCTTTTAGCAGTAATTCATTGTAGGTTGATTCAAATTAAAATGGATCTTGAACGGCAAAAGTGGTAAGAGAAAAGGAGGAATAACTTCTTGTGTGACATTCCTGTGTATCAGACACATTTTCATAATGCCTTCAATAATTTTTTATTTTAAAACTCTTTTTAAACTTTATTATGCCCACTTTTTGCTAAACTATTCGTTAGCAAGACATTCTAAAAATTGTCCTTAATTCTCTTAACATTTTTTTAAATAAAAAAAACTAATAAAAATTTAATCTTTCTCTATTTACTTAATCAATTCCGAATTTATAAAGCAAATAAAAAAATATTTTAAAAATAAATAAAACTAAAAAGAAAAATCTTTAATCAAAATGAATTTTTTACTGAAAACTAAGCAATATAATTAATTTTGATTAAACTTTTAAAAGTTACATAAACAATCGAATGATTTTTTAATAGAAAATAAATTGAAATAAGTAAAATAACTTGAGGAAAATTTTTCAATAAAAAGTTTATTTCAATTGCAAGAAAATACATTTTCTTTAAAAAAAATATTCAAAATACTACATACGTGTACACTTTTCTACAAGATATAGTAAAATAATATTGAAAAAGAAAATTGAAATGCAAACTTTTAAAATTAAATGCAAATGCAGCAAAAAATTGCTTTTTATTCAATAAAATATATTTAAATGAATAAAAAAAAAAATAAAAAAAAAGAAAAGCAAATATATAAATATTGCTTGAAAATTTTATAAGATTTTATACAAAATGCAGCATTTGCACAAGGGTGGGTTAATAAGTGATAAGGATATATGAAAAAAAAAATAGCAAAACTGCAAACTAAATCAGTTCACAGCGAGAATTTCAACTGAACAAGTTGTTTCAACTCGGAACTCAGAGCTTTCACTCAGAAGATTTTAAGCAGTGTTGTGTACCGAAAAAAAAACCCAGTGCTATCGTCTTCATCTTCGTCTCAGCGCGCACTCTGTTTGCAGCCTGAACCCATTACCAAAAATTAACGAATCTAGTTGTTCCAACTCTTGTTATGTCGGAGTTCAAGGTTAAAATTTAAATATGTTATATAGTGGAATTATGAAAACAGAGCAAAAAAAAAAATTTTATAAATAAAAAAAAAAATATACAAATAAAAGGTGCTGTAAAAATAAAGTGCTTATAAAATTTTACAATTAATGTGACCTTGGGCATTGATCCGTCAATTCTTATAAATATAACATTTGCTTTTTAATCTGAATAAGAAATCATATATTCAAAAAAGTAGATCAGTTTTCGAGATAAAGTTAAATTTCAATTATTAAGTTCTGAAAAATGTGAATTCACTAAATTGCCAATATTTCTGGATGTACTTATATGATTTCGAAATTAATTGTATGAAATGAAAGGTTGTAATATTTTCTATCAGAAGTATGTACAACACTTTTCAATCAAATTGACGGTTTTAGAAGTTATTAATGAAGTTATCGAGAACTTAGCGTAACTTTGCTTTAATTTGCGTCATAAAAATTTTCATTTATTTTCTCTTTTGAACCCTAGGATCGGCCCTGAACCTTTTCTTGGGCTCAGTTGGGCCTCAGCAACACTCTCCATTGAGAAACTCTTCTGAGACTCGATTTCTCAACACTGGCTACACTATCCTGGCCTTTGGCATACTAAACAACTAACTCTGCCAACCTTTCCTAAAACTAATATTCATCTTAGGCGTGCTGAACTAAGACTACTCATGTGGTACCTTACGGGTCACAACGTCCGAGATTTCATCTGAATAAAATGGGACCTACCTCCGAAACGGAGTAAAGGTGTGAATACCCAGCCTTAGCAAGATATATATTCACTGCATCATAACCCCTGAGCAGTACCCGTTTTCCTGTACAGGAAGCCCACAATGTCTGCACTCTGGCCTTAGTGCCGTAGGTAGACATTTGAAGCTGCTATGCGCTCTCAATTGCGCTTTGACCACTTGCTTGAAGGCGAGGGTGTTGGTATGCATGTCGAGCCGATTTATATAAGAGGTGCCTAATCTTGTAATTTCCTGGTATTTCTTTGTTGTTGTGGAACACGTGAGCGTTAGACATAGTCCCCAGCGCCTTATTTTCAAATATTTGAAGAATAGAACAGTAACTCCTGCTGGTAGTGCCCCAAATTGACTAGGAGCTTGCTCCTCAGCTTGAGAGGTGACCTTAGTCCGATAAGCCATAAACGTTTTTTAACCATTCATTGTGCTTTGCCTTTTTGGAGAGAAGCTGATGACGCCAAATTAGCCTTCTACCAAGGCCCAAGCCCAGATACTTGGCTGTAGCGCTGCATGCGATTGTTGCTCCGTCGAAATGAACTTGGGGACAGTCTCCCCATCTTAAAGAAAAGTCATTTGAGTAGACTTCGCAGAGTTCACTACAATGTTCCAACTCTTGAGCCGAGTAGAGAAGTTGTCGAGTTGCCTTTGAAGGATTCCAGAAACAACCTGTGGAGAAATTTTCTTCCCCACATTCAAAGAAGAAACTCCTGCGCTCAAGGTAGGACCTAATAAAGGTATAGTACGGAGCTGGTAGAATCGTTTTAAGTTTGTGAAGCAGACCAGCATGCCACACGCTGTCGAAGGATTGCTTTACATTCAGAAAGACAGCCGAACAAAACTTCTTCTCCTCAAATGATTCCATTATCTTCTCGACTAACCTGTGGCACCGTTCCGGCGTACCATGACTTTCTCTGAATTGAGCCTCTTTTTTTTCAAGACTTCTTAAAAAAGCCTTCTGCTAAATATTACCATTTCCTGTCTCTGAGTCTATACGCACCATAACTCATAACGCAACATTACTTTTCAATCCACACTCTTTCATATACATACTATATGTACGTACGTCCGCTACCTAATCTCTTGTCTATCTTTATGTCTACAACTTTAAGTGGATACCTTAAGTGTTTGCAATTTTTGGCAATTTTGTGCATTAAAACGAAAAGAACACCGCCTTTGAATTTACCATTTACTAAGTCATTCTTTTTTCTAAGGAGCCACGTCTTCGTCTGCCGCCTAGCTCATTTCGTAGATATTTATTTTTATATCTTTTGGGCATTTTCAAGTGTATCACTTAAAGTTGAATATTCGAAAAGTACTTGAAAATGGCATACTCGAATGGCTTGTTAGAAAAACTAAAAATATTTTAACACTAGAAAATAGTTTGGTTATTGCTTTCGAAGTGCACTTTTGGTTTGTAAGATACAAAACGCTTAAGTATGTACTAAGAATGTGTGAAGAAATATGCATGCTGCTCCACTTGAATGAAATATATATATTTTTTTATTTTTTTTTTGCAGAGATGAAACACTGGAAGCGCTTAGCGATGCACAGGTTGTGGCACCAGCAGCACAAACTGTTGATTTACATTCAGCGGATCATCGTAATTCGTATCTTTATGTATTCGACTATCAAACGCGTTTTGGCGATTATCCACAGGTAAATATTTTAACCAAATTTAAATGAATTTTCAGCGTATTTTCTCAAATCGAAAACCAAACATTTTAAGCCATTTTCTACTTTTATGTTTGTCTATTTTCTTTATCTTCTCTCTACAGCGTCAGGGCTGTATACATGGTGAGGATTTACCATATATCTTTGGTGCACCGCTTGTTGGCGGTTTCAATCATTTTACGCGTAACTATACAAAAACCGAAATCAGTCTATCGGAAATTGTAATGCTCTACTGGTCGAATTTTGTGCGCACTGGGTAAGTTTTGTGTGTTTGTTTTCGATAAAACCGAAAACGTTTTACTTTTGCAACTGCATTTGCTGCAACTCGGAATAGAAAGTAGCGCATAGATACATACATATATGTATCTATGTATCTAGAGTATGAGTTGTAACATAGTTTTCAGTCGAAATCTATTGAAATTGAACGTTTATCTAACAATTTAACCTCGTATTTATCACCACAAACACACACACATACACACAATATAGCAATCCCAATGAACAAATGGAAAACGAGCATGGCAGTCGTCAGGAACGCAGTCGATACAAGACTATCGAATGGACGGCATATGAGAGTGTGCATAAGAAATTTTTGAATTTTGGTAAGTGGTTTTTACTATTCGTATGCATATATGTACCACATATGAGATTTGTTAGAAATTTAAGCAAAGCTAAGTTTGAATTAAAGAAGAATTTATCGAAATTGATTACGTTTATACTTCTGTGGAAACGAATTCAAGACACTTAAAGACTTTTTCGAATAAGCAAAATTTTATGGAAGCATAATCAAGTCGTATCAGAATTACAGTTTTTATGGCTTTTTATCACATAATATTGTGTAAACTGTGTTTTTTTCCCCATTTTGAGTCACTTTTCTCGGTTCTACTGAACCGATTTTGATGAAACATAGTGCAAACGACGCATAATTGTCGCATTTCTAAAACTGTTTACATTTTTCATTTAGCTTTTTTTGTATGCAGAAAACAAATTCAAACTTTACACGCGTTTTTTTTTTCGAAACCACGTTTTTTGCCCTAATTCTGAACCAATTTTAATGAAACTAGTTGTAATCGACGCAGAACTATCACCATTCTCGACCGAACCTCAATCATAATTTTATGTTTACAAAAAAAAAAATAGCAAAATAAAACTTTTTTTTTTTTTGGTGCCCCGCCATTTTGTAAAAAAAATCTCAAAAATTTGTTCGAGGTTCAGACGAGAGTTACATCTATACTGACTTTAACCCCATTTTTACTTTTCATTTCGGACGACGTAGGGACCCGGAATCGTGGCCGCCATTACTTTTTTTGGACCACGTATTTTGAAGGCCGATAACTTATTGAACAGCCCTCGTACAAAAAAAATGTTTTCTTTTAACTTCAATTAATTTGTAATTGAATGAAAAAACTCCAATCAAATATGTCTTTCTCTTTTCAAATAAGATTTTTTTTTTAAAATGGTCCCAAAACCGCCTCGCGCACCAGAACACCCCTTAAAATAATTTTCTTTAAATGGATTACCAGAACATTTCTTGGGTGAGTAAAACAGCTCTAAGCTCAGAAATATGAAGAGATACGGAGATGTATTATTTTTTAAAATTGAAAATACCAAACTAATACATATTTCTATTCAAGTATTATTTTACTCAAACATTTAAATAATCCAAAATGTACCCATTACAATTAAAAATCGATATCTTGCAGAATCGTGATCATAGTGGGACAGTCAGTGTTCAAATTAGGGATATACAGGGTGTTCCGCAATGAGAATAACTTGGTGAAACACTAAAAACCTTGAATACATTTGATCGGCACTTTATTTGGAACTGTACAATTTGTTTTGATATTTACAGAAGATGCCATCAGCATCAAGATTTTCCAATTTTTCAGTGTTTTCCAACACTTTGTGCAGAATAACTTTGGGAATACGAGCAATTTTCGGCATATACTCGTTTTGAGCTGTTTTTACCCTCCAGATCAGAGATAGGCGACGGGCGGGGAGTCCCACGGGTCCTCAAAAATTTTTCCACAAATCCACAAATCTGAATTATATTTTTAAATCCTTCTTTTAAGGAACTTAGTTTATTACATGTCTCAACGAAGCTCTCACTTCGGTTCGAGAATTGGTTAAAAACCACTAATGCAGATTGACCAGAAAACAATATATTGACACAAATAAACTGTTATGTAAAAAAATTAAAAAAACAGAAAGAAGTATAAAAAAATCGGCCGAATTTCGGGACCCGCGGATAATTTGAAAATCTTTGGGATAGTCAAAATTGGGAACGAACGGAATCGGGACAAAATGTTTAATCCGCGTCCATCTCGACTTCTGGTATCCCCACAGAAAAATTCTGGTGGCCTTATCAGTTTAAATTAAAATCGTGTTCGATTTCCATAAAGTTTATATATTTTTACCGTTTTGAAACAGACGAAGCTTGTCGTTTGGCAACAGTATTTATGGCAAAAATTGTAACAAATGTCAATTTATAGCAGTTTTACATCGGGAATCATAAAACGGTGCACCCTATGTCATTGACTTTAAGGCTGACACGCCAAAAGATTTGAAACACCCTGTTTGGATAGCTGTAGATGCTACGAAAATAGCCAAGAAGAAGACACAAATATAAAACAATTGCTTTTCCACTGCTTTGCTATATCTTTCATACAGAATTTTTAAGTGAGTTATCAGATATCATAAAGATCGATGCACACAGCAAAGTAAATGTATATGAAACTGTTTAGATGATGGTAGGAATATTCTGTTTATCATCACAGTGTGTAGTTTCGTTTGTGGTCTCTCTCCGTATCCAACCATAAAATCGGCCAAAACATAATCTTCTTTAAACCTGATAGATGTACAAAAAAGTCTTTCAAAAATATTTGGAGATAAAATTTTAGAGATAATGCAATGAACAGGCTAAAAAGCTTTAGGTGGCAAGCTGTAAGCCTCTACATGGCAACTAACATTTTTGTCTTAAGGCTGTGTTTTTTTTTCCTTTAAAGCATTGCCAGAATAAGGCTTTTAGGCACATTAGATAACATAAAGACTTATGAGATACTAAATTAAACGAAACATTTTCATCTTTCCATACGCAGATACCAAACCAAAACTAAAGAATCATTATCGTGCACATCGTCTATCATTCTGGCTTAATTTGATACCCGATTTACATAAGCCAGGCGGCGACAATGTACCTGCCGGGCATCATCAATTGCAAGACGATGACGAGGACAACAATATACCAAGTGAAGTGAAACCACTTAATCCGCCGTATAATGCACGCAATGCAGGCAATGCAGCAGCCATGGGCAATTTTACCATTTTCACAAATCAGGTATTCTCATTGCTAAATCTCTCATCGCCGTCGTCATCGTTGCAACATAATGGCTCAAGGCATAAACATTATCCGGATGATATGTTGGACGGTGAACATGCCGGCGGTGCAAGTGCATCACAAGACAATGATGGCTTTGCTGCATACTCGACAGCATTGAGTGTTACAATTGCAATTGGCTGCTCGTTGCTTATACTGAATGTACTCATCTTTGCTGGTGTCTATTATCAACGCGATAAAACGCGTCTCAATGAGCCACGTACACAGACAAAACTGAAGCGACAGGAAAATGGACAAATGCCAAATAATATTTGCGGTGATCTGGAAACATTGACAATACACACAAAATCAGATCCTGCAACAATACTTTCACATCATCATGCATTGCAGCATCATCAGATGCCACCGCCAGAATTTGCTGATATACCACATCGTGCACCACCACCGCCGAAACATTTAAAATCGTTGCAGGATCAACAAAATGTTATACAAACCGGTTCAGCGACAGGTAGTGTTGTTGGTTTAATGCCACCGCCGCATGCGTTACAAGTGTTGGGCAATCAATGTGGTACGCTGACCAAAAAGAGTTGCATGAAACAGTCAACGCAAACGGCGGGCGTTGGTAGTGGTATGATGACACAGCAACAACAGCAACAATCGCCATTGCAATCGCATCATCATGCAACACATCAGCAGCAGCAGCAACAGCATCATATGCAGAATCATCATAATCAAAATATGACCACAGTGCTGACATCGACAGCAGCAGTGGGTTCACCGGCAGGTGGCATGATGGTACCAACGCCAACACCACCAACGGTGCCAATTGTTTCGGTGCAAGCGCAATTACAGCAACACAACAACAGCAACATCAACAACAGCAACATCAGCAACAACAGCAGCAACATCAGCAGCAGCAACAGTCAGTACAGCAACATCCTTTGATGGATGAGCTACGTGTGTGACATTAATTGACCGTGCGTTTTAAATGTGATCTCTAAGAAGCGCACAACTCACACAAAAAAAAAAAGAATCTTTCGAAACATATATTTTATTTCTTTAGTTTAAATTGTATGGGTATGTATGTTACTTATATGGTAAATCTGTAGTATATTATAAACTGTGTCTGTGTATTTTTTGTTGTATGTAGCTCTAGTTTTTGTTTTGTGTATTCAATATTAGTCAGTCAGTCAGTTAGTCAGTCAAACTGTGTGTTATATAAAATGTTCACTTAGTTATACAATAGCATAAAATGTTTCTCAAAAATAAGCCTAGAACAATTTGAATATGAAATAAAAATCTCAAATAAAAAAACATTCTCATTTAGCTTTTAACTAGCTCTAAAACAATTTTAATCTCATTGCTTTTGTTTTCAATTAAAATGCATTTTGCTTTTCTATTTAATATCCATGAAAAAAAAGAGTAATAATATATTCGGGGTGTCCCTAAAAATAACTTTATAACTTTTCATTTATATAACAAAATTTAAAAAACTAAAATTTTAATGATTACATTTCTGGAACCACTATAATTGCCAACGTCTTCTATTCATAAAAAGTTGACTTCTTAAGGAAATATGTTAAGATTTTGTTCTTAAGCTTTGGAAGCTCATTTTGTTATTTTAAAAATATTAAAACTTTCTTTTTACTATGTTAATAGCCAGTTTTCCTTTTTCTTTATAAAATAGGCGGAACTAAGTGCTATTCCTACCGTAATCCTAAATATATTGGGACCTTGAATTAACAATTCAAAGTATTGCTCATCGAAAGCTATTACTTTCTCTCATCTTTTGGCTTCAGCCACGACATATTACAATTACAATTAGTAGTAATTGTATCGTGGTCCACATTGAGCGACTGAGCGACGGTCTCTTGAGTGACGTAAAATATTAAAACTTATGAGAGAGCATTGGAGCCGCTGAGCGCGGAGCGCTTTTTTCGTTCATCGCTAGGCGACGAATTGCAAACAGAGCAAAAAACCTACAGAACGTAGTACAGAAGCTTTATTTTCGGCTGTTCAAAGCCGAACCGTTTTTATGGAACGGCACTCATAAAGAGAATAAAAATAAAAATACAACTGATAAGGAATGGAATGAAGTAGGATCTGGGTGGTCTCGAAGGTTTCTGTATATAACGCCTCTTATTTCTCATAGGAACCCAAACCACCCTCGCCTTTGTAATCTTTTTAAATGCCTATATTTGCTATAACGGCTTTAAAGCAGATTTCGTAGATCTTCTCTAGAATATGTCATTTTTACAACTAATCAACTCGTGCGATGTCGCTCAGTGCGTAGCCACCTCACTCATAGCGATCGCTCATCAGTCGCACATCAGTCGCTCATCAGTCGTTCATCGCTCAATGCGTGGCCGAGGCCTTAGAACAATTTGCCGAAATCATGTCTGAAGAACGACTCGTCTTTGAGGCAATACATAAATCGACCCATTTTTGACTATCTGCATAATCAGTGAACTGCTGCACGGCTTGGCCATGACTCATCGCCCGAAAGAGGTGTTAATCGGAAAGAGCGATGTCTGGAAAACACATCGGGTGTGATAGGACTTTCCATTTCAGCCTTTCTAAGTGGGTATTGAGCTGTTTTGTAACATGGGGCCTAATGTTGTCATTCTACAAAATCACTTTGTCGTTCCTTTCTTCGTATTCGGGCAGTTTTTGCCATACCGAGCGGCTTAAACGCATGAGTTGAGTTCAACAGAGTTCCCCCGTAATCGTTTCATTGGTTTGAGAAACTCGTAGTAGTTCCGCCACGCATGCAATGAATATTCTGCTTTGCGAAGGAAGTAGGTAGCTGACAAAACCAAAACCTGTTTACCTAACCAAAATCACTCGGTTTCAATTCGTACGGCACTTTATTTTCTGTTTTTGAATCATTCCCAAGGCTTTAAAACTACAGGAAATGATTTGATATTTGATTAACTTCCAATGAATTTGAAACTTCTTGTTGTGTTTGACTTGGGTCTTTGTCAAGTAATGTCTCCAATTCTTCATTCACATCAAAATCACTACTTAAAAGTGACCAAATCACTTCCGAAAGGATTTTTCAGATAGAGCATACTCGTCGTAAACTTCCACTAATATTCGATGACCGTCTGCCGCATTTTTTCTTTATATTAAAGTAATGAAAAAGAAGTCCCCGCAAAAACACTATATTTGATACGAAATTCGACATATTCTAATATCTTATGTGCAACGGTCATTATTATTTCAAGGTCCCAATATAAGTTAGTTGTTGGAAGGAGTCTCTGAAAATATATTTAAAAATGTTAAACCCAAAAAATGGATGGTAACTGTTCAAACATTTTCATTGAGAAGCCAGTTCGATTAGGTTCGTCGATTGCTATATTGCGGTTTTTTACGAGGGCTTCTACAAATTGATATTTTATCGTTACAATGTAAACCAAACTGCTGATAGAAATGGAAACTTTTCAAATTAAGTCTATAAAAATTAACCTGCAATTAAAAAAAAAAGGAAGCTTGGCCTCTCAGCGCAGGAAATTTAAATCTTCTAACAAAAAAGTTCTTGTTCTTGTGTCATTCTCGGCAAATGAACCCTTTGCTTCTGTTTCTGTTTCCATATAAGGGATACCATTTATAATTCGCTAATATGGAATTTATTTGAAGAGTGCATGAAACCATTATTATTCATTACCTTGCAGCTCTTGATCAAGTAATGTGATCAATTAAGGATGGGCAGACATAATAAAGTTCTCTATGCAATTTCGCCACATTTTAAATTTCAATTTTATGGGAATTCGTTACTCTCTCAGCGACGAAGATTTATATTAGCAAGGAAACAAACTTGAATTAATAGAAAACTAATGATATGCAAGATTAAGATTTAGAAAATAAAAACCTCTACAAGTTCTGTAACAACGTGATTTTGTTAAGAGGTTTACAAATCAAGCGACAACAAAATCTCTAGAGATTTCCATGACACCCCTATTTTAAACTTAAATTCAATTTTTAAATAAATCTAATGTCAACGTTTTTATTGATTTTTAATTGTTTTTTACGGACACCTCTTATACATATTCAAATTCATACGAAACAATATTTAATTAGTTTAAAAAAAAATACAAATTCAATTAGGACCAAAACAAATTTAATTCCAAAAAATTATTTTCAAATAATTCATTGCAATTTAATTTCTAAATCTACCAATGGATTAGCTGCCATTTTCTTTTAAAAATTTGTTCACAATAAAAATAAATAAAATGAAAATTGTATAAAATAAATAAAAACAAATTGAAACCGAAAAAAAAAAAAAAAAAAAAAAAAAACAATACATGAATATTATTCTTCCAAAGACTGAATTATAATTGTGCGTGTAAATATTTAACAAAAAAAAAAACAAATATAAACCTTAAATAATGCAAATATATAAAATAAATAAGAAGAAAAAGAAAAAGAAAAATATTTTCCTTTAACAAAGAAAAATGTTGCATACATATTTGAACAAAAGAAAAAAAAATATATTTATAAATAAATATAAATTGTCTATGTACACACGACACACTCTGTTATGTGGTTGATATTTTTTTTTTATCTAAATATTCTTTTTAAGAAAACATAACACAACTTGTCTGTGTGTACTACAATTGTATTGTTTTGATTTGTTACAACCTCAAAATAAATAATTTGTTTTCAAAAACAACCACAAAACTACTTTCTACAAAAGACGCAAAATATCAAATGTAAAAATTAAATAATTACAACATGAAAATGTAATCAAATAAGAAAAAATTTTAAATTGTTACATAAATCACGAAACAAAATATATTATAAAAAAAAATGCTATAAACATAAATCTGTTCCGATACAAATTTGTTTAAAAAAAAAAAAGGGTTTGTTTTGATACAAAATTTGTTGAGAAGTTTTTGCAAATGTAATATTTTTTAAAAATTTTCTATGATATTTAAGAAATTTGATTTAAGATTAACAAATTTTTATTTCTATAAAATTTTTTTAAATTACAATTCAATATTTAAGCTATTTGGGAGGTCTTGTAATAGTGCAAAAATTAACATTGCACATGTAGCAATGTGAGCACACTAAATAAAAAAAAATAAAGTTGTGCAACACTACACAATCAGCTGTTTAGTACTTTGATACCTACCTAACTAATACTTTGCGGCGTCGCTACGTCTTACGAAACTGTCGTCAAAAGTTTACGAAAACAAAATGGCTGATTCAAAATGATGGAATCATTTTTTTAAATTACATACTTGTATCGAAATGAAATTTGGTGCACAGGTGTTTTTGAAGTCACTGAACTCGAATCTGTACAAACGGACGTACGGATGTGTTAGCGGACAGACGGACATAACTAAACAACTCGGCTTTCGTTGCGAACCAAGAGTTAATATAAACATTATTGCCTCAGCCATGCTTCTATCTGCATGTTGGCTCAAACATAAATTGCTCTTTTACCCATGGCTAAAGTGTATAATAAGTTGTACCAAATAGCCCCAACGTGGGGCTAATCGGAACGGAAAGCTTTAATTTCATAAACCGAAAAAAAAAATTACTTGCGATGCTTTGACGGCTTCACAATGGTTCCACGAAGTTGTAGAGAAAAAAATTTTCTATAATACTAGCTGATCTACCCGGCCTTGCTCGGGTCATGTACATATAAAGAATTTTTTTTCTCTTGTTAAGTTATTTGCAAAATTGAATGCATTGTTTTTTTTTTCTTTTCGGGGCAATGTACACCTCCCATTTTTTAAAACGACAAATATCCTGTCTTTTAATTTGGACAAAAAAAAAAAAACAAGAAAAAACGTTAACTTCTGTGGAACCGATGCTGAAATACCCGTTACACAAAACTTTTTATAGTTTATATGTTCACCAGGTGCTTAGATTAAATTTCATGATGAATTTGGTCAAATTTGTATGGAGGCTTTATGTTATATTTGCCCGATCCTTACCATATCGAAAGTGTTCACTTAGGTGGACATTGGAATTGATTTTACTAAATTTAATTGAATTCATTTTGAAATAGTAAATGTTTTCATATAAAAACTCGAAAATGGGCGGTAAGTTTGTATGGAGGCTATACATAAAAATGGGCGTGGCGCCTTAGATTTGACATTGGATGACATAAAAAGTGTTCTTACCCTATTTGGATTAAATATATTCATAAATAATACGTATTTTCATACAAAAAATCGAAAAAAGTGGTAAGTTTGTATGGGGGGCTATATCTGAAAATGGGCGTGGCAACATTCTTTTGATATTGGATGCCATTAGAAGTATTTTGCCCTATATTGTAGTAAAAGCATTTATAAATACTAACTATTTTCATACAAAAAGTCGAAAAATTGGTAAGTTTGTATGGGGGCTATATCTAAAAATGGGCGTGGCACCTTGGTTCTGGTATACAAAATAACTATGAGCACAAAAGCTTAAGTTTCAAATTTCATGTCAATATCTTTAAAACTTTCCGAGTAACAGCCATCGCAACAGACAGACAGACAGACGGACAGACGGACAGACAGACAGACGGACATGGCTAAATCGATTCGTCTCATCGAGCTGATCAATAATATATATACTTTATGGGGTCTCCGATGTCTCCTTCAATGCGTTGCAAACTTTCGGACAAACTGAATATACCCGTTTACACTTTGTGAAACGGGTATAAAAAGACGCTGATGTCGAGTATGCTCGACTTCAAAATACCCTGTACCCAATCTTTATGTACCTTAATATACCTTATTGTATTGGATTTTCAAACAAAAACTTGAAAAATGGGTTAAAATTTGTATGGGGGCTACATCTAAAATTTTTGGTCCTACCCATATTGGGATATTTCATTGGGACTATGGCATAATTTATACAAAATTTAGACTTAGAATTAGAAATAATGACGTTTTCATGCAAAAACCCAAAATTATGGGGTAGATTTCTAGGGGTACCACTTAAAATGGGATTAAAGAAAAACTGTTTATAAGTGAAGACTTGACGGCCTAGGAGAGTCTAAGTTCCAATTTGAAAACCCACCCTCTTATAGTCTCCGAGATAATCGATTTCATACGACGGAGAGACGAAGAACATAACTATTTCGACTCCTCTTTTATATACTGATCAAGAATATATATACTTTATATGGTCCATCTACCTTTTCTTCTGTCTGTTACATACATTCGCACAAACTTAATATACCCTTTTTACCCTTTGGGTACAGGGTATAAAAACTCATAAAATAAAATTTCGTTCAAATCAGTTGGGTTTGTTCCAGAAATATACGATGAAATTCGATGCTCGATTCTATGCCCTAAAAAGTATTAAAAATAGATTACTTCCAATTCTCAGACCTACTGAATATACACACAAAATTTCTTATGTATAAATTTCTTTATATATAAAAAGAAGTGTACATTTTGATTGTCACTCCATAACTCGAGAACGACTCGTCCGATTGCCATAAAATTGCAGGGGAAGGTGCAGGGACGAGTGATGAGTTAGTTTATTTTGAAATCCAAAATCGGTTCAGCCAATCTCGAGTTATGATATTTTATAATATTTTTATATATATATACACTTTACAGGGTCTATCATGCCTTCTTCATTTGTAACTTTTACCCTTGGGGGTACAGGGTATGTTGAAACTGGGTGTTAAGGAGCGGAAAAAGTAAGATTGATTGGAAAAAAGGACGCTGGAAAAAGTTGTTTGGTGACACAAACACATTTGAATAGAATTATTTGCGACACCTGAGCAAGGCCGGGTATTTCGACTAATTTTATATATTAAATAAACAATATATAAATTATGTCTATGATAGTCCCAATAAAATATTCCAATATGGGTAGGACCAACAGAATTTTAGGTATAGCCAAACAAATTTACCCCATTTTTCAAGTTTTTGTTTGAAAATCAATACAATAAGGTATATACATAGATAGGACTTAAGGTACATAAAGATTGGGTACAAGGTATCTTGCAGTCGAGCATTTTGTAACGTTTATTGTATCTACTCATTTTCTTACTTCCAAACAAAACCTGTTTACCTGCTTATTTTCGTTAGTCAGCTGAACGACAGCAGCGTTGCCAGCTAAATTACATAAATATTTCGGACTGCCACTCATATTAAATTATCTATTTGAAAAGCTTCTCAACTATTTTAAAATGTAACAAAACAAACAGAAATAAAATTAGTTGAAATTTTTATTAGTCAAAAAAAATAAAATAAAAATAGATAAATACAAAAAAAAAAAAAAATAATTATATAATTGTACATCTTTGTATAAATACAATTTAATTTTAATTGTTAAGTATTAAATAAACAAAATAGTTAAAAATTGTAATTAAATTGCATTAGACAGAAAATATATTAAGTTGCCATATGAAGCTCATATTTCATTATTATAAAATTTGTGAGTAGCTCATTAAATATTTAATAAAATGCGATAAAATTGAGTTGATGGCAACAACAATAATAAAAACAGAACAAAAAAAAAAAGGATATTATAATAAATACAATTAAAATTTGCATATAAAAATAAATAATACATATTATATAACAAATGAAAATGAAACTATTTGTATGTAAATGAAAAAAAAAATATATATTTAGTTATAATTTAGCTGCATAAAACACAAAAATACATATACATACTTACATATATATAGCATATAAAAAACAAAAATTAAATAAATAAATATATATAAATAAATTGCAATTTACTAACTACTACGACTACTAAATGGATAAGTTAATATTACCGAAATAAATAATAGTCTAAAATCTATATAGTCGAAACAAAAAGTAAATAAAATTAATATTAGTATAAATTAATTAAAATGAATTGTAACTTAAAACCAAACCAAAAAAAAAAAAAAAAAGATAAACAAACTGTAGAGAAATATTAGAAAAACCACAAAAAAAAAAAAAGGATAAAAAAAAAAAAAACTTGTATGCGGAAATGTAATAAATGTTCATGAGAAATAATAAAATTTAGACATAAATTTATTGATAAGCGTAAAATATAAAAAATAATAATAAAAAAAAATTGTTAAGATTAATAAAAAAAAAAAAAATTAATAAATAAAAATTGTGGTAAAAATTTGAAAATAAAAAATAATAAAGTTAAAGAAAAAATATATAAAATATTTAAACTGGCTTTTAATTATGAAGAGAATATTTTTTAAACGACTAAAACAAAATTACTAGGGTGTAATGGAGTGCTGTGTGCCGTAAATATCTTTTTGGAAGAAACTAGGGTCTAACGCCCAAAAATCATATTCTGGGTCTACACCTCAATGGTTAGACCCATCTTTAACTATGCGTCCTTTATCTGGTGACCAAAGTTGCTGCAAATCACCACGTTAAAGCAGTGTGATAGTTTTCAACGCCTGGCGTGCCTCTGTGTCACCGGGGCGATGAGGACCTCTCCCATTGCTGCTATGGAAGCCCTTAGAACCCAAGCGCTGAACAGTGATGTACTTCATGACTTTGGTCCCAACACAAGGATCTCTGTTACAATTGGTGCTTGGCCCACGGTCTTTCAATCTGAGATCTTTGCCATCGAAGTCTGCGCCCGCCACCTTTTGACTCATAATCCAAGTGGGGCCAATATCACAATTTTCTCCGATAATCAAGCTGCTATTAAAACACTAACTTCATGGTACCTTTTCATCTAGATTAGTTCTTAAATGCTATGATACGCTTAAACTACTCTCTCAGGGTCGAAAATCACTATCTGCTGGGTCCCTGAACAACGGCAAGGCCGCTGACGAACTCGCAGGGATCTGGCGAGTTCTTTATTGATCCGTAGCCTTCAGAGTGCTCAGCTGAGCCTTAGCCATACGCATCATCGATATGTTCTCCGCAGAATCTACAATATTGGGTTCAATACCCGGGCCTATGGAAAGCTAAGCAATTGGCTCGCCCTATCTGCCCTAAAAATATTGTATATCTCAGTCGTCATGACCTCAGCTTGCTAACTGGCTACCTCACCGGCCATAACAGATTGAGTCTCATCTTAACAAAATTGGCCTGTCCCCATGGTCAGAGTATAGACTCTGCTTGGAGAACTATGAAACAAGTACACACATTCTCTGTGAATGTCCAGCTTTGGCCCCGCTTCAGATTCACTCTGTTTAAATATTCGATTTGAAGCTAATTTTAATGCTGATGCAGCATCATTTCCTGTTGACTGGATATAACCAATTTTTTGCCTTGACTATAGCCTTGAGTCTGTCAAAAATGAATCTTAAGCTAAACGATTCTGACTTGTCGATATTTTGGCCCACTCGCTGACAATGGCTTTCTTCAGCGTGTTGGTGTATTTTTAGGTTGGACCTTGCTTTCAAAAAATAGTTCAGAGAGAACAATCCATTGGAATCGCGTCTGGTGAATTCAAGATCCATAGTGTGTGGTCGAAATGATGTTCGGAACTTTACTTTTCAGCCATTCACGGTTTACGACACCCATCTTTAGTTAGAACGTTCACTGTCAAGTAAGCTCTATTGTTTAAAGAATTTACAAATTACTCAATTGGGAAATTTTTCTCTCATTTTTAATAAAGAGTAGCTGCCAGTGTGACAGCTACAACAACGGACTGAAGTTGGTGACACTTCTAGTGCCGAGCCTTGTTCTCTTAAATCGACAAACAGATATATTCGAGTCAAAATAAACTCGAGCATATCAATCGACTAACCGGACGCTTTGATTTGAATAAATGCTTAAACTCTGAATCGATTGTATAGAGTCTCGTTCCATTATCCGATCTTTCGAGTTTTTACTAGAGTTGTTGAATATATTTTCCATGAAAACCATAACCATAAGAAGTTGCGTAGTGTCTGGACCGCGGTCGCAAGACAAGCAAGTGGTCAAAGCGAAGAGTAAGGCGTATAGAGCCTTTAAATGCCTATATTCTGCGGAAAGGGTGGAATGAAGACCTGGCGGGCTTTCCAAAAGGGAAAACTGCTATCATAATAGCTCTCTTGTACCCTGACCAAAATGGTTAGGTTATGAGACTAAGGACATTTTCTGCTGCCTTGATGCATCTGAGAATGTTCTTCTTCGAGGAAAGTCTTCTAAAAAAGCATTGATCAAGCTGAATGAATGAACTCTAGCCAGGATTTGGCATTCACATTAGGCTGCAAACAGAGTGCGCGCTGGGACGAAGATGAAGACGAAGTCAATAGCACAGGGTTTCACACAGAAAATTTTAAAGAGTGTTGTGTAGCGAAATACAACCCTGATCTATCGTCTTCGTCTTTATCTTCGTCTCAGCGCGCACTCTGTTTGCAGCCTAAGATATGTGAGCCGGTTTCAGTGTTGCCGTTTGTCCTTTTTTTTCTCTTTCGGACGCATAATAATAACCTTCTGTACAGTTCATCATGTGAAAGAGCGAAAGAGAAAAAGTAAACAAAACGGCAACACTGGCCGGTTTCATCTTGTTCCAGACAGAGTCTACACTCTTGTTAATGTTGCCAATGCTGAGATACAAAGTCTCTGAAGTGTCTCTCATTAGAAAATGCTACAGAGGCACACCTGAGTCCACAGAATGGTTTATGGCCGATAATAGGAGTTAATTCGTCTTTAAACTCATTTCCTACAATACTTCCATGTCCAGGGACCCAGCATAAAGTAATCTGGTAGCGTTAAACCGTGGTCATGTAATCCAAAATCCGCAGATCTCGATGCTAGGAATGTTAGAAAGGTCCATGTTAACCTCACACAAAAAAAATAATAGGACAATATTTCGAATCTCTAAATAAGAAACATACATCAAAATATTCGTATTAAAACTTTGATTCAAATTACAAAGTTCTGCAGAATTGGCTTATATATCGACTAAAAAACAAATCATTTAACAAATCACCATGAAATCGTTTCCATAGTATCTATAAAATTTTAAACCACAATGGAATAATGAAAAACTGAAGTGCATGGTTTCATTTATTCATTTAATTAGCCTCTCGTTTCTCTGTATATAAAACTCAAACATTTCTCAGCAAAATTGCATGCAAATAAAATGCCAATTAATGCAGTAAGTTTACAATTCTGAATACAAAACTCAACATATTGCCCGCCCGCCATATACCCTGATGGACTTATTAAAAAGACAACATTGTAAAATTGAACACAAGAGAGAAATAAAAAATAAAAATTGAAATACTAAGAATTCAATATGATGAATATTGAAATAGTATCATAGCGAAATTGCTGTATTTTTTTTTTTTTTTTTTGTAGTAAATTGACTTGCAATTTTATGTGCTAAGTGCTTATCTATGTCAACCAAGCTGACATCAGACAAACAAGTAAGCGAAATTTGACATCAACAGATATTTTTCTTTAAAATTTTTTTTTTCCAAATATTCCTAGCAAAAAGCAAGCGCAATAAAACCAACCACGAGTTGTGGTGGTTGTGTTCTACATTAAAGCGATATATTGTAAATGAATAGCAGCAATCATACAGATTTGAAGTACGTACGGAGTATTAGTTTCTAATAAAATAGTCAATAAATAAATGATGTAGTTATGTACTAAAGAAAAACATGCCACATAATGTCAACAGTCATTCGCATCATGATTACGAAATGAGTTGAAGATTTTAAGGCGTTCAAGCACATAGAGAACAGACAGACAGACAGACGTATTGATAGTGAGCTAACATATTAGATTAAAGCAAAGCAATAATTGTCTAACATTTGAATACAGTCTAAAATTAATAATATAAATAGCGCATGCAAGTTAAATAGGATGTACATACGAGGTGTGTTTAAACATTATCGCGAGTTTTGAATTTTCGCGGGTTACGTATATTCGAATTTCGATTTTTTTGTGGCGTTATATTGGTACTCATGTCTCTCACTTATGCCGACAAGCTCGGCCATTTTGAATGTTCACTAAATTGTTGACAGCTGCTTTGCTTGCACGTGTTTTGGATCGTCTTCGATTTTTACCTATTCAAAAAAATGGATAAAAGAACCTGTATCAATTTTTTTTCTGAATGGAATAGAATAAAAATGTTGAAGAAGGCTTATGGGGACCCTCGAGCTCTACCAAAGTCAACAACATTTGATTGGTATAAATTGATAAAAAGGGGTTACGAACGTGTGGAAGACGAAGAGCTCCCTCAATCAACAACCCCCCAAAGGACGACTCCCCACAAAAAAAAAAAAGAATAAGTGCGGGCACACCGCCGATAAACAAGAAGAGACATTGCTGATGAAATTGGGGTTTCGAAAGGATCAATTAATACAATTTTTAAGGATGTTTTGGCCCCTCAAACATGTCAAACCCAAAAAATGATGATTTTTTTTAAAAACTGTACTGTTTTTTCGTGACTTTTGCCAAAATGCCAATATCGTTCCGCAACCTTAGCTTCCCTTGATTTGGCACTGTGTGACTTCTGGCTATTCCCAAAACTCAAGAGACCACTCCGGGGAACGCGTTTCGAGGTCGATTGAGGGAGAAAAAGCTAAATCGAAGAAGGCGCTGATGGCTATACCGGAAAAGGTATATGGATTTTTGGAGGGTTTAAATTTTTTAAGGGGACAAAACAAAATAGATATTCATGAATAAATAAATAATTTAAAAAAAAAAACACAAAATATGCAATACTTTTTGAACACACCTCGTATGTATACAAGTTTAACTGCTATTGACGTCTATAAAGCTTCAAAATATTATTTGAGAACTTGAACTATTTGCATTGTTTAGTTGACAATTGGGTTGGAAATACCTAAAATATAATTGATCGATTTGCACTGTTAATTTATGAATACATTTATGAATACAGATTGAGTGTTCTTCTTCTTTTTCGGTTCCTGAAACCCTAATGGGTCATTGGGCGTCAATAATTGGTCTCCACCTCGTCCTGTTCTCTGCAAGGGCTGCAAGTTGATTCCACCCTGGTATGTGAAGTCCTTCTCTTCGCTTCCTTACCACTGTTCTCCTCCACGTTTCTCGGGGACGTTCTCTTCTTCGACCTCTATCATCAAGAGGATTCCATTGCATGGCTTTTTGTGTGATGTTGCCCACGGGATAAGGAAGTGTATGCCCAATCCATCTCCACTTCTGATGCACGCGGCTCGATGTTAGCCCTACAGTACACCTTCTTCATTGGGAGTTCTATTCCTCCAATGAATTCGGAGAATGCTCCTCAATGCTCAGTTTGTTGATAATGGTTCTGGTTACCTTCCATGTACAAAATCCGTAGAGTAGCACTGAAAGCACGATAGATTTGAACAGTCTGAACTTAAGAGTTGTACTCAAATCTTTGTTTCACCAGATGGGAGACATCATACCGAAAACAAATTTGGCTTTGCTGATCCGGCTGCAGACATCCAGCTCAGTTCCGCATCTTCTGCAAAAATGCTGCCCTGTTGTGTAGGCTCAACCATTTCGATTTGTCGTCCATCGATTACAACTTTACTCCTGGTCGGTCCAGTAAGACTGAGGCTAAGGGTTTGTGTTTTCCGCGTGTTAATTTTTAGTCCAGCGGAAGAAGATGCCCTCTCAAGCGCTGTGGCCATTCGGGATAAATCCGTCATGGTATGCGCGAGAAGGCAAATGGCGTCAGAGTTTGTCCTTCATCGACCATCGTATTCCGGTGTTCGGGAGTGGTGGCAGCACCGATAGCAAAACATCCCGTATTACTGTTAGAAACAAAATTGGTGAGAGGATGCAGCCTTAGCGTACTCCGCTTTGGATGTCGAAGGGTTCAGACTGTCTTCCTCGGTATAAGACATAACATTGCGCGCCATTGTATTGTACGTTGCTTTGATTATAGCGGTATAGCGGTGAACACTGTCGAAAGCCTTCTCGAAATCGACAAATAGTAATGTGTCTTGCAATATTTTATACATGACATGTCTTTGCAAGACGTCTTGTGTGTTTTTGTCAAGAGCGTAACTGTATGATTTTGCGTTTTATCATACAAAAGGTTTAATTTACATCAAAGAAAAGTTTTCCCGTTGGGTATGTAGGCGTGCTAGTTAATTTTTGTAAGATTAAAAGAGAACTCAACATTAGATCATATTTGCCTTGCTTGGCTTGTAATAAATACATTTTTTATAATAAATTTATAAACATAAACATTCATTTACGATATATTTTGTCAGTGCAAGATGAGACGTTCATTAGGATTATTTTTAAGACGAAATCCGCAATGGTCGCTACGACGCGAAAATCATCAAATGCCACAGCATCTGGAGAAGGTAGCCGATGAAGAAAATCCCGGATTTTCTGATATGGTGCAATTTTATTATCATAAGGCAGCACAAGTCATGGAGGAGGAATTAGTCAAAGAAATGAATCAGTATCCGCATCTGAAACCGGCAGCAAAGCGTTCGCGTGTAAGCGCAATTTTGAATTTAATTGGAAATGTGACTTGTTCGATTGAAGTAAGTTTTCCCATAATAAAAGCGGATGGCCAATACGAGATCATAACAGGCTATCGTGCGCATCATACGCGACATCGTTTGCCACTAAAGGGCGGTAGGTAGTCATAAGCTTTATAAGGTATGCGTTTTAAATATGAAAAAAAAAAAAAATACGTAGGTATACGCTACGCTTCCGATGTTGACGAAGATGAAGTCAAAGCATTGGCTTCGATTATGTCCTTTAAGTGTGCTTGTGTCAATGTTCCCTACGGTGGTGCTAAAGGCGGCGTTTGCATTGATCCAAAGTCTTTTACTATACCTGAACTACAGACGATAACGCGACGCTATACCATGGAGCTGCTAAAGCGTAATATGATTGGACCGGGTATTGACGTACCAGCGCCTGATGTTAATACAGGACAGCGCGAAATGTCCTGGATACTGGATCAATATCAAAAGACTTTTGGTAAGTCTAATATTTGTTTTGAAACTTAGATTACATGGTACTTTTTTTTTGGCAACCAGGATATACCGATATAAATGCAACATCGATTGTCACTGGCAAGCCGGTGCATATCGGCGGTATAAATGGACGTGAATCTGCCACAGGACGTGGTGTTTGGAAATGCTGCGATATGTTTGTGAACGATAAAGATTGGATGGACTATATTAAATTGGAAACTGGCTGGAAAGATAAACGTGTCGTTATTCAAGGATTCGGCAATGTAGGCTCATATGCAGCATTATTTGTGCATGAGGCTGGCGGTAAGGTTGTTGGCATTAAGGAAGTTGATGTTTCGCTTGTTAATGAAGAAGGCATCGATATAAAGGTAGGAGCAAGGTTTTTTTTTATCTAAGTCTTAGATGTGTGTAATGACAGACTACTACTAGGCACTCAAAAATCATGCAACCAGAAATAAATCGATTAAAGGTTTTGAAGGCGCCACTGAAACTACGGAAGATCTCATGGCTGCCGATGTTGAAATACTAATGCCCTGTGCTACGCAAAAGGTTATTACCGCTAATAATGCGGAACAGATACGTGCAAAGATTATATGCGAAGGTGCCAATGGTCCAACTACGCCTGCTGGCGAAACAATATTACTGAAGAAGGGTTGTATTATTGTACCAGATTTATTGTGCAATGCTGGTGGTGTTACGGTTTCGTATTTTGAATATCTTAAAAATATTAATCATGTCTCTTATGGCAAACTTACTTCACGTGGCTCAGCACAGCTGGTAAATGCCATTATTGAATCGATTAACGAATCTTTGTGTTCCAAGCCAGATGCTGCATTTGTAAGTTAAGCAATAAGAAAATCACTTAAATTTAATTTTTCCGCTAATTTTTTTAAGCCGGAGATCAAGGCAAATGAAAAGCTGCAAAAACTGCGCGATTGCACAAGAGAAGCGGAATTCGTTGATGCTGCTTTGCAAACTGTTATGGAAGCGGCTGTGACCGGTGTAAAGGGTACTGCCAATAAGTTTGCACTTTGCAATGATTTACGTTGTGCCGCCTATGTTTATTCCGTATTTAAGATGTTCCGTGCCATTGAAAGTTCTGGCATTTCGCAACAATGAATATGTAACATTCTGTATTTCGTTTCGTTTTAAAATTAAAATAAGTTAGTTAAAATAAGTTAGTCCTAATAAGTTTCTATCGGACGTTGCGATGCATCCTATCATAAATTTGTGGAACCCCACTAAGCTTCATAAAAGACCAATCAGGCAATTGCCAGTGATTCTTGGTATCGATCAGACAAAGACAAAGCTGCAAATCACTTCAGAGTATTTTTACCAGGGCTGCAAACCAATACAAAATTGCCAGTGGTTTTGGTTTCAGCGGTTCGCAATGCACTTGAGCTACTGGTTCGGTTAACAAACAGGTTTTTGTTAGTGTCGAAACACGGTTCGGTTCAAGTGGTACAAGTGCAAAAAAAACACAATTTCGTACATTGTGCTCTATATAGATCCGAACGATACATTTAGATGAGATGCTTTTCCTCTAATGTTCTCACGGTAATGCTCGACCAAAAACTTTAAAACTATTTTTTAGTTCGCAGAGATGAATAAGGTATATTTCCAAACACAGAATGGACCACTTTAATTTTTTTGATCAATTATCATTCAAACGGTTCAAAACCCGTTTGCAACCCTGATTTTTCACCAGCTAGTAATCACGATAAGATCTTACCTGGGCTAGAACATCAATTGGTGTATCGAACTTGGAGGCTATTGAAAATAATTTTGCTATGGTGTACTTTTAGATGTCCAAAAAACAAGAGCTCAACAATTGGACCGACGTCAACCTCGATCTTGTGCCATTTTCGCTTTTTCCCTATTCTCACACATACATGGAGTACTGTTCTAAATTTCTGTGCAGTTTAGCATGCAAGAGTGCGAAAGAGAAAAAAGCGGAAATGGCATCACTGCCTGTATCTTCCCTTAGTGATATTTAAAAGTTTTGTTTCATTACCAAAACGTTTCTTTACATAGAACACGCTGCTATCGGTTACAAATTAAACAGTTATCGGTCTAGCCAAATCGCAAATTATTGTTACTTCGATCAAATTTTCTGCTCTTTTTAAATTTAGGTTTGAATTGAAAATAATAATTTAAAATTTGAATTCTGAATCAATTACCATAAAAAATAATAATATTTATAAATATTAGAATATATCTTCTTATACTCTGTACCCAAAGGTTAAAAGGTTTGTGCGAATGTATGTAAAAGTCGGAAGAAGGAATTGGATGGGGAGTGGAACTAGCTGTGTCCATCTGTCCGTTCGTCTGTCTGTCCATCTGTCATGCTGTCTGCCTTATGAAAACGATTATCTCGGAGACTATTCGAGATAGAGCTTCCATATTTGAAACTTATACTTCTAGCTCATCAAGTGCGCACAGCCCCATTTTTAATTATTAAATAATTTTAATTAATTTTATATTTTAATTGACATTAATAAACTTAAGCTTATATACAGAATTTTTATTAGATGTTAAAGCAGCAACAAGCATTGTTGTCATAGAAATGTCCCATTCATGCTGACATACATAAGCTTCAACTGCTACACCAACCACACACACCCAATGGACTTTGGACATACTACTTGATGAAATTTAATAATTTATTTGAACCAAAAGAGCTAAAAGAGCAAAGTGTAATGGCATCGTCGTCAACTCCTTCAATAAAATCCTATGCAAGTAGCAGCAGCAAACGCCACTGGAGACTATAGATTGCTGCCAATAAATTGCTATGAAGTACTTTTCTTCCATTCATCCATTCCATCCATGCTGCAGCAGCAAAAGTATCTCAATTATTTTCGTTTTGTCACTCCCAATGGAGTCGACTGTCGACTAACTAGCTTAGCTAACTCTGGCCATTTTGTGATTTGGAGAGCAGCAGCAGCAAACGTTTTGTATTTCATAAAATTTTCTATTTGATTTGAATTTTAATTTAATTGAAGCTATATGAAAATGAAGATGGCTGCTGTTACACTGTAATCTTTACTTTTAATTTATTGAAAAAGTTTTCGCAAAAGCAACCTTTTGCTACCTTAAGCAAGTCGCCCAGGCCGCAGCGAAGCACATTAATTATCAAACTCATCCAAAGTAATTCTAAAGGAAAATTAGTTTAAAAACGGCGCAAAAGTGTTTAAAACAACAAAAAAAAAAACAAGAAAAAAATTAAATAGGAGAAACTCCTGCGATGTGGCACAGACGCTCTACTTTACAAAAAGAAATTAATTTTCAATAAACCAGTCGAGCCGTGTCGACCGACAGACCGACAAGTAAATGCTTACAAAAAAAAAAAAAAAAATACCCCTTAGAGCCCCTAAAAACCCCTTCTTGTACTCATTTTTCTGCTGCAATTATTATGCAATTATAGAGGCTTCAAAAATTATATAGCTAACGAGTATTTTTGTTATTGTTTCTGTTTAAAAGTGTTACCTAAGCAACATAAAGTTTACTTTGAGGTACTCATGGAAGCATCACGAGGGAAGGTTGATAAGTAATGCGTGAAGCTGTTTATCAACTGTTAGCTACATCATTATTACAGTCACTGCAAAATACTTTATAGCACCTTGCTTATCTTTAAGTCAGTTGGCCATATCCCCGCTGAAAGAGCTTTGTAACGATTGGTATAACAATGCACCGCACGTCACAACTACTGAGAAAACAGTTAACAGAAGCAATTTGTTCTCGAAAAAGTTGACTATTTCGGGCAAAAACGGTGAATGTTTACGAGCAAGCAATTGGAGCCCTAAATCATTGATTTTAGCCGTGATTGCTATGCTCCTGTGCGCCAGCATAGCGATTTCGGCCTTCATTCGCTCCAATAATGCCCAGTAATACTCTCTATTGATGGTTTTTCCCTTTTCAGGCAGTCCACGAAGAGTATGCCATGACAATTCCCGAAAAGCGACACCATCGAGCGACACTCGGCCGTTTTGTGGTGTGTAATAAAACCAGGTTTCACTGCCCGATCCCGCTCTCGCGTATGTGGTTTTGATGCGGAATGAGCATGCGCGGCACTCAGCAGCAGGAGAACTTTGCAGAATCTCGCCCAAAATATGGCGGACGCTCAGTATTAATCATTGTGGCATCTGCTAAATCGCGCACCTTCACTTTACGGTCAGCCAACACCATTTCATGTATTTTTTTACCTTAAAAAAGTGTAACATTTCAAGTTTTAAGGCGGCAAGCAGCTCGTTTATGAACTTATATGTGCTAGTTTGTTTTTTAGAGCCTAGAATGATTACTTATCAATCCTACCTTACACATACTTATAGTTACACTAAAAGATAAGCAGTACAGTAAAACCTTTATCCAGCTGAAATATTATAAATCCCAAAAGAATCATTAAATGTATAAAATGCAACAACATTTGTCTTCACTGTACAACAATAATAAACCATTGTCTTCGAAGCTTCCGCTCATTGCAGATTAGTTAAGAAAGAAAAAAAAAAGCCGCCATTGCTGGTGTTACTTATGGAACGTTGCGTTACAAACAATTTAATGGCTTCGCGCTGTGCGCAAAATTCTTTCTGTATGAAAACTCATAAAACTTTTTCAATTTCACTTAAATAATTTTTTTCCATTCTTTTTTTTTTCTTATTGCCTGCGGCAGTAACTGCCGCTTTTGTCGCCTTTGGCCTTGCAAGTCGCACCACAACGTTACCGATTCTCTGTTCTTCTTCTTCTTCGTTTTATTTCTGTTGTCGCTGCTGCGTATACGTAATATTTTAACAATAAAAATTCAATTATATGCAACGCTTTACGCCTCATCGTCGTTGTCGTTATTGTTGTGCTTAGTTGGCTAAGTGTGCTGCGTGTTTTTGTTATTAGATTGCCCAATAATAATAATTTTTGTTAAGAGATTTTTTACCTTTCCCCATTCGTTTGTTTACTTTATAAAACTAATGACAATCAAATTAGCAGCAGCAGCGACAGAGCTTTCTATGCTGCACACCTATCAAGAACTTTTTCCATTAACTAAAGATATTATTCTTATTTTTTTGTAGGCTAAATGATTACGAAAGTTGTGGAATTTATTTAAATTGAGAAATGTTTTCACAGGCATATATCTTATCGCCTGAGCTAATATTTAAACTGTGTATGAAATTGTTATTATTAAATTAGTTAAGATCCATTGTCTTTGGCTTTAAGTCTAAGCCTTAATAAGCAAAAGAACGCTTTAAGAAAGTATCTTTCTGTTTGCGTGTATCAATAATAGTCAAGCCTATGGTTCAATTATACAAGGTTATGTCAAGCGCTCTTGCTATCTCAATGTGTTGCGTACCAACATTATGTCGTATTTCATTGTTATAAAAGAAACAAAAACAAAAAAAGAAAACACAAATTTTTTATCTCATTCACATTTGGAAAATGTATTTAAAATTAAAAATAAGCTATCTCATTCGCACCTGGTTTGCATGGTACCAACACTTGGCTTGACACCATCTTTATAATTCCATCAGGGACTAGCCATGATTTGGAAGTCAATTCGGTCGAATTATTTCTAGTTTCTTCCAATGTTCTCGTGAGTGTCTAGTTTTGCATTGCCTGCATTTCTCTCTTTAAATACAATAAGGTGCATTCATTTGTACTTTGACTCCAATGACTTTCTCATTTGACTATTTTTCTGTCAAACATAAGATAGACATCCGACATTTTAAAAACATGTTTGACACTATCTCCAGGGATGATCAGGAAAGCACAGCATGCTTAATGTCAATCATGCTGGTAAGCATAAATTTGATAGCAACAATGTATCCAAACTAGTGTCCAACAAGCTTGGCAGCAAG
>JAEIFJ010001183.1:0-162500 GCA_018903435.1 Leucophenga varia | reverse complement strand
GTATTGCATTAAAGGCATACTAGATCCTTAAGCAACTTGACAATACGAGTAGAATCTGTAAATCTACGAGAATCACGTCGGGGTCTACAAATATAATATTTACTTTTTTTTTTTTTGAAAAACAAGGATCCAAAACCTGTGTATCAGAAGAAATTCTTTGTGTTAACATCTAGGCATCTAGGGTCTTTAGTTCGACTTGTAATCAGCAACTCTTGAACCCTTTGAAATCCGACATGAGTAAATGTTGTCCATGCACCCCTATATACCATCTTCTAATGGCACGTGAGATTAGTGATATCAATAAAGTGATTTTCGAGTCGCACTGTGAATAACGAATGTGACTTGAAAATCACAGTGACAACACCGCGATAAAAGCGCAGTTCGCGAAAAAAAACAATCAGCAATTACAGAACAGGTTCACTGTTCCCAAATATATACGAGGTGTGTTCAAAAGTATCGCATATTTTGTGTTTTTTTTTAAATTATTTATTTATTCATGAAAATCTATTTGGTCCCCATTAAAGTAATCCCTTCCCGATAAAATACACCTTTGCCAACGTTTTTTCCAATCCTCGAAACATGCCAAATTGTCCCTTTCCGGTATAGCCATCAGCGCCTTCTTCGATTTAGTTTTTATCTCCTCAATCGACTCGAAACGCGTTCCTCGGAGTGGTCTTTTGAGTTTTGGGAATAGCCAGGAAACACACGGTGCCAAATCAAGCGAATACGGTGGTTGCGAAACGATATTGGTTGAATTTTTTGGCAAAAAAGTCACGAAAAAATCAGTACACTTTTTATAAAAAAACATCATTTTTGGTACCAACCGAGACTTGACACTTTTTGAGGCCCAAAAACATCTTTCAAAATGGTATTAATTCATCCTTTCGATACTCCAATTTCATCAGCAATGTCTCTCATAGTTAATCGACGGTGTGCAAGCACTAATTCTTTTACTTTTTGGATGTGAGCATCGTCCGTTGAGGTCGATGGTTGATCAGGGAGCTCTTCGTCTTCAACACGTTCGCAACCTTCTTTCAACAATTTATACCAATCAAATGTTGTTGGTTTTGGTAGAGCTCGGTCCCCATAAGCCTTCTTCAACATTTTTATTCCATTTATTCCATTCAGAAAAAAAAAAATTTTGATACAGGTTCTTTGATCCATTTGATCCACGTGCAAGCAAAGCAGCTGTCAACACTTAAGTGTACATTCAAAATGGCCGAGCTTGTCGGCATAAGTGAGAGACATGAGTACCAACATAACGCCACAAAAAAATATAAATTCGAAATTGAACACACCTCGTACACAAAATCGCCGCTGAAATGCTTTGCTACACCAACACAAAAAATCGAATTTGTTTTAATTCATTGACAAAAAAAAACTCTGCGCTTTTTTCATTCAATCTTTTCAACAGTCCGCGCTTTCATTGAATTGCACGTTTTGACGACTCAAGTGACTGGCAAATGTACTAACGAATTTGTACAGATTCGGTGTTCAAGTGAACATGAACGACTCGCGAAGAGTGGAAAGCACCAATCACTGATAAATCACGATTTTTAGGTCACCAAAAGTGATTTTTCCCAACACTAGTAACTATATTTCAAAATAAGAATAGTATCTACAAAATTTAAACATAATTTTAGAATAATATGAGTATTTCCACGACATTCAATTCTTAAAAGTCTTGAAACCACTTTGCTATTTATTCACAATTATAACATGTTCCAAGCTTAAAGTTAATTTTATTCGCCTTACAACAAATATGTTTTATAATATTTATATGATATTTTCTTCCAACTGCATTCTTTTGTGCGACATGGTTTTAAAGCTTAAGTTAAAGTTTTTCTTTGTATTTGCTTCTTCTGTTCAGCAAGCTTAAATATTTTAATATTTAAGTTTTTGTATTGTATGCGACGTTCTTTTCATTTTTTCATTTTAAAACGCTCTTTAAGCAGTTTGCTTTCACATTTATCCTGTGGCAG
Organism: Leucophenga varia; assembly: GCA_018903435.1. NCBI lineage: Eukaryota > Metazoa > Arthropoda > Insecta > Diptera > Drosophilidae > Leucophenga > Leucophenga varia. Next base: position 160,518 of record JAEIFJ010001183.1, on the reverse strand, counting down.
CTTTTCAATAGTTTTTTTCTCCTTGCTACTTTTCCCATGAATTCCATACAAAATTTAGTTTTATTTGCATGAAATCGCTCATACGTTGCGTTGCTCATGATGTGATGTGTTGCTTGGTTTTTGTTTTACTTTATTCCGTTAGCAGTGCAAATACTACACGAAATGGTTTTATTTGCTTTAAAGTTTCAAGTTGTAAATATATCTTTTTCTTTTTAACTTTGCTATTTTGTTGCATTTATACGAAAAAAGAGTCATCGAAGTTAGTAAAAAAAAAAGGACTCCATACAAAACTATTCAAGTTAACTTCTGTGTTGAAATATTGTTCGTTGGCACACATCTGTGGTCACTTTCACAGCATATTGATTCACGTGTGCACATTTTACTTTCCAAAAAAAAAAAAAGTATTTTTCTTTACAAAATTGTTTGTTCAGTTGGTTAACTTAAAATTGTTTTAATAGCTTTTCATTCATGAAATGTACATTATAGGTTATTTTCTTGAAAAGTTTGTATCATTTGAAAGAGAACTTATCCATTTGAAAATATTTTATTAAGTTTGGATTGTATTGTATTGTACATATTTAATCCGATTCCCTGATTTGTACTAAAGTGTTGAATCTAGAAGTAACCAAAATGTACTGAAGATCAATCCATAACTAATCAGTTGACTACCTGTTTCTTATTCCATTTTTACAATACGTGCTACGTCCGGCTCTGCAACAGCCTAGGATAGTCGCTGACCAGCACTGGCTCGACTCCGTATTGGCTGTGCCAAGAAATCGATGAGACAGCATGTGTCAGACACAGATTGGCTCATGAAAGATAGTTGCTGACCAAGTTGTGGATCAATCATTGTCTGACAAAGTAATAGAAGGTTCTTTTCGGTTCCTGAAACCCTAATGGGTCATTGGGCGTCTAATAGCTGCTCTCCACCTCGTCCTGTTCTCTGCAAGGCCTGCAAAGTGATTCCACCCTGGTATGTGAAGTCCTTCTCTTCGCTACCTTGACATTGTTCTCCTCCACGTTTCTCGGGACTTTCTCTTCTTCGACCTCTACCATCAAGAGGATTCTATTACCCATGGTCTTACGAAGTGTATGCCCAATCCATCTCCACTTCTGATGCATGATCCTTCTGCTGAGCGGCTCGATTTTAGCCCTGCGGTACACCTTCTTATAGGGAATTCTATTCCTCCAATAAATTCGGAGAATGGTCCTCAAGCAGCGGTTAACAAAAACCAGAAGTTTGTTGGTGATGGTGTTGGTTACTTTCCAAGTGCAACATCCGTAGAGCATGGTAGATTTGAACAGTCTGAACTTAAGAGTTGTACTCAAATCGTTGTTTCACCAGATGGGAGACATCATACCGAAAACAGCTCTAGCTTTGCTGATCCGGCTGCAAACATCAAGCTCAGTTTCACCTTCTTCTGCAAGAATGCTACCTAGGTACGTGTAGTTCTCAACCATCTCGATTTGTCGTCCATCGATTACAACTCTACTCGTGGTAGGTCCAGTAAGACTGAGGCTAAGGGTTTGTGTTTTTCGCACGTTAATTTTTAGTCCAGCGGAAGAAGATGCCCTCTCAAGCGCTGTGGCCATTCGGGATAAATCCGTCATGGTATGCGCGAGAAGGAAAATGTCGTCAGCGTTGTCGAGGTGCTGGAGTTTGTCAGTAATCGTCCATCGTATTCCGGTATTCGGGAGTGTTTGCAGCGCCGACAGCAAAACATCCCCTATTACTGTTAGAAACAGAATTGGTGAGAGGATGTAGCCTTGGCGTACTCCGCTTTGGATGTCGAACGGTTCAGAAAGACTTCCTCGATAAAACCATCTTTGATTATAGCGATAATCTTTTTAGGCACATTTCTTCGGCGTAAGGCAGCCCATATACAATTCCGGTGAACACTGTCGAAAGCCTTCTCGAAATCGACGAACAGCAGGTGCAGATCCGACCTAAACTCTGCACACTGCTCGATGATCATCCTCAACGTGTTTATATGGTCGGTGCACGATGAGGAAGGCCGAAAACCGGCTTGTTCGTCTCCGATTGCCGAGTTCAAGTGCTCTTTTATTTTCTCCAGAATGATTTTCGAAATCGCAGGCAGCACACATATGCCTCTCCAGTTGTCGCATTCCTTTAGGGTCCCCTTTCTTCAGTATTTTGACAAGTATTCCTGTCGTCCACTCTGTGGGAAAGGCTTTGTTATCCCATGTTGTCCGAATAAGTAGATGCAGGAGATTAGCGGCAAGGTCGGGGTCCGCCTTATACAGTTCCGTTGGAATACCGTCGATACCAGCTGCCTTGTTGTTAGGAAGCAACTTGATAGCAGCAATCACTTCGGTGCGACTGAGGGCTTCGGCTCTTATTCGGGAATTGATGTCCATGCGGAGCAAGTTTTCACCAAATGTGGGGGCATCCTCGTTCAGAACATAGCTCAGAACAGTGGAGAAATGCTCCCTCCACCTAGCTAGTTGCTCCTCATCTGAGCTAAGTAGGCGACCGTTTACATTCATCAATGGGTGGTTTGTTTGAAGGAAAAAAGGTAACTGTCCCAGGCTGATGCAGAGACGACGCAGTGTTGGTTAACCTGACCAGATTGATGCAAAGACAACCCAGTACTGGTAAGTAACTGTCCCAAGCTAATGCAGAGACGACGCAGTGTTGGTTGGCAACTGCCTAGAGCTGTTGCAGAGCCAGATGCGCCAGCTCTTGTTAGAAATTGTAATGTTTCAAATGGGATAGGAAACAACATTGAGGCTGGCTAGCTCGTGCGTCAGTTGTAACTTAACTCAGTGGGTACACTATGCGATAGCAGGGCAAATTGTGTAAATTTTTCTAAATAGGTTGACTTGGTATTAGGTCGACTTTGCAACAGCCTCGACCATTTACTGACTGATCCAAGTAGACTTGTCCGAAAAAAAATTAAGTCCAGTACTAAGCTAGGAAGTGTATGTCTCCTTCATTGTTAATAATTACCAAAATATTCCACTTTTATTCGCTCTATTGAGCCAGTAATATTTTTGAAGTTCATCACATCGATGCTGCTTGTTTTAATTAATAAAAATATATCTATAATTTTTATTTTTATGAAGTAAATAATAGAAATAATAAAAATATAATAAAATATAAATAAAAATAAAATAGAAAGCACAATTCAATTTACGAGATAAAATTTATATTTATATACAATATAATCCAAATTCGTTAAATCCGCATAAAAATGAATTTTAACTGATTTTGCTGTGTTCGAAAGTTTTCGCCACATTTCATTTTATTGCACATCAGCGATAATCCAATCGCACTCAAACCAATCAAATAGAGAGTCACGTAACTTTATCTTGCAATATACTCGTATATACAATATATTATATGAAACAACAAAAACAAATTGATCTAAAATGAAAATAAAATAAAACAAAATATAGAAAAAATACATATTCTTTTTTTACAGTGATGTGTAAAAATATATAATTATTTCATACAGACTAATTTAATTAACACAATTTGGATTAGAGATAGACTGTGGATACTGGGATTTAGCTTTCATTGCTGATCCTGAAAATGTGAATAGTTTATAAAGTTTATCTAGTCTTATTCTGCCTATTGAAACATTTGTACAAACTGAGTATAATTAATTCTACTCTCTAAGTGTATAAAAAAAACTGTACGTAATATATTTACAAAAAGCTTGAGACCTTTAGAAGAGTTATGACAAATTCCGGTATTAACAGAATTGGACGGGATCAGGATAAAATATTTAGTTCCTTGTGCCCCCGTACAGACAGTCAGATATGCGATTCAATATTTTGGAAAGAAGTAATTTCGGTGTTGGTTTATTAGGTGAAAACTCAACTAAACGTCTGACGTAAGACTAAAAAAAAAACATATAAAAAAATTAAAAATCTGTACTAAAAAACTTGTCCATTTTAAAAAATTTTATCATTTTATCCAAATTTCCAAAATCACATATATCGTTTTACTCAAATTAAAATGTATCAACTTATCAACTTCATGCAGTGTTGGAATATTAAGGGGTTACCCCTAGATTTAGGGCGTTTTTAAGGACGTACAGGTATATTTATATGAGCAAATATTAAACGTCGATTTTTGGGGTGTTTTTGGAGGAAAAGTAAAGAAATAAATGTTTTTTTTAAGATTTCGATGTAGGCTTTAGAGAAGGTCAGCCTTGAATAATATTTGCAACTCTCGCAAAGTCCAAGGTTCAAATATAACTAAATCCATTGACAGCCCAGAAATATTTATAAATATTTATCCAAATGCAAAATCACCAACTTTTAGCTTGACAGAAAAAAAATGGGGCCTTAAAATACTTTTTTTAGGGTTCAGTTGGGTTAAATTTCAAAAAAATTTTTAAATTCTCTTAAAAAATTTTATTTGGGCTCATGTCAAGCAAGTTCATAACATTCTCATTTAGAAAGAACGCTGAAGTCGTGTATGCTCGACTGCAAGATACCCTGTACCCAATCTATATGTACCTTAAGTTAAGTTCTATTGGACTACCATACCTCATTAATTTGGATTTTCATAGAAAAACTTAAAAAATCGGGTACATCTTTGAATGGGTTAACTTTTCTAATACTAAATTTAAATTTTCTACAATAAAACAATCACGTTTTTATGTTGGTATTTTATTGGACTATCAAAGACATAATTTATACTAAATTTAAATTTTCTAGAATAAAAGGAAATTTGTGGGGGTTATACCTAAAATTTTGTTGGGCCTACCCATATTGGTCTATTTCATTGGGACTATCATAGACATAATTTATACTAAATTTAAATTTTCTAGAATAAAAAACAATCACGTTTTTATGTAAAAACTCCAAAATTTTGGGTTAAATTTGTATGGGGGCTATACCTAAAATTTTGTTGGTCGTACCCATCATTTGGGATTGGGATATTTTATTGGGACTATCAAAGACATAATTTATACTAAATTTGAACTTCCTAGAATAAAAAACAATGACGTTTTTTTTGCAAAACCCCAAAATTTTGGGGTAGATTTGTAGGGGGATACTCCATAAAATGGGTCTAGAGAAAAACCGTTTGTAAGTGCTCACTTGACGGCCTAGGAGAGTCTTAGTTTCAATTTTGAAAGCTCTACCTCTTATAGTTACCGAAATAATCGTTTTCATACGGCAGACAGCATGACAGACGGACGGACGGACAGACAGACATAGCTAGTTCGACTCCCCTTCCAATGCTGATCAAGAATATATATACTTTATAGGGTCTATCTTGCCTCCTTCTGTCTGTTACATACATTCGCACAAACTTAATATACCCTTTTACCCTTTGGGTACAGGGTATTAAAATCCTATGGGACGGGAATGGGCTTACCATTTGAGTTGTTGTTGTTTCGAACTATTCCGAACGTTCTGCGTTTAGTTTGTGGTTTGAATGCATATGTTGTTGAGTTCTATAAGCGTTTCCAAAGACTTCATTCGATTTTAACAGCCCATGTTGCAAAATATCTTTTTGTGATATACGTCAGTCCAGACCCAGTAATTATGCGTCTATGGTGATTTCCAAAAATTTATTTTGATCTTTAGGTAAAAGTTATAAATTCGTTTTTGCAGTTCATCTCTGATGTTGAATGTAATGGAAACTGGGTGCTTTTTCCTTCAATATTCTTTTTAAAATGTAAAACATTAGGAGTTTTTACGTATATTGCTGTCCAATTCAAGGCCTTCTCGACGTTTTAAATAGGGATTTATAAATAAAATATGTATATTCTCAACTTAAAAAAATTCACAGTTAAAATCTAAGAAAAAAATAGGCTTTTTATCACTCCTGCTTCATACCCAATTTAGCCCTTCGATTAGAACAAATCAAACGCTTACTCAACCTGCAACGTGTAGCTTCTCTTTCTGGCAATATTGAATATTTTATTTTGACATGTGTTGTCATAAATTTTAACATCACTGTTAATAGATGCGACTATAAGGTTTCAGTTCGTATAAAACTTTTTACACACATATATCTGTGTATTTATTTGTATGGTATAGTTTCTATATATATTTAGATATATTTTTGCACGGTAAAACTTTTAAGAGGAGGGATCTGAATTTAAGCGAAACTATTTTATTCGGATATTTGAACTAGAATGAATGAACAAGTTTATCTCGTGCAATTAGTTGTTTGATATTTTTTTATTTTTTTTTTTTGTAAACTGTTTGTTGCATTATTTTATATCATTTGCGAATTAACTTTTTTTCTGCTTAATTTAAGTCAGGTGAAAAAAAAAACTATTTAATTTTTTGGATCATGCCACAAAAAACTTTTATTGATGTTTACCCACAATTGATAACAGATTTTGATATTTGACTTTATCTATTTGGCATAGAAATTTTATTTTTAATAATTTAACTGCCAACAAACTTGTCACATTATGTTAACTTTGAACTTTATCACTGCGATTCTGTTGGCATTAAATATAAAATTTTAAAATTTAAACTATTTGTTAAAACTTTTAGTTAATCGTAATGTTTTTGACAGCTTCCAAATTTAAAAAAATAAAATTAAGTACAACAAATTTGCCGCTGAAAGCTTTTTAAACAAACTTGTAAACCATGCAAACTAAAAAAAAAAACTTTAATCACCTGGTTTGTTTGAGTTCTTAGGTGTGCTTATATGTCTGTCCGTCTGTCTATCTATTTATACTCACTGTCTACTTGCAACGCATACCTCCATTTCAGCGATTAGCAGCGTTAATATGCGTGATAATGATTCCAAAAATGCTTAAAAGCACTTTGGTTTTCATGTAGTCTCACAGTTTTTGCCTTTAGCATAGTCTGAGGTCATTCAAAAAATATCTTGTTAAAAACTATTTTGTGTTGCAAAAAAGTTGAAAGTTTTTAAGACATAAAATGAAAGTTGTACATACAAACGAGTTTTTTGTAATTAAAAATTTTTACACATATTTTTACTAAATTAATTTAGTTGAGAGAATTAATTTTTTTTTAGAATGAAACAATAGTTGGAGTAATATGTTTAAAATTAAATATATAAATATATTATATGGAACGCTAGATATCCCGAAGAATATAAAATTAAATCTAAAAGTCAGTTTTACAAAATTGAGTGAATATATAAGAAATCAATGCCACAAAACCTTTCCAGAAAGTAACTCCCAACCCAACCAACAATCCGCTTATTCGAAATTAGACGAAAATTCATTGTAGCATGTCGTGTACTTATTGGTTTTCCGCACTATTTCCGGATTAGATGCGACTTTGATTCTTATTTTAATTTTAGGTAAATATTTATGAAATAACTGACCGCGGAAAAGCGAAATTTCAGCAATTAATTTTAAGAACCAACCTAAAAAATACTAAAACAATACGTTATTTTAAATATAAAAAAAAATTTTTTTTTTTTTTTTTTTAACTTTAAGATTATTTAAATCTGTCTTTTTAAGACAATAAGCAAATTTTTAAACTAAATTATACATCACATGAGGGGAACATCACAGGTTTATGCCAGCATAAACGAGATGAATTTAAAAAAAAAACATTAATTGACAAAATTAATTTACAAAAATAATCTAAGACAAAACAATTGTTTTACCAGTTTAAATCGGAAAGGTCTGACGGCTAGGTTCAGGGGTGTCTTCTTTTGAGCCGCCTTGTCGTTGACTGTTGTCGAGTAAGTTTACTGCTAAGTTATTATCATGATACTCCAGTCTGAAGATGTAGCGGGTTCCGAATTTCCGAATTTTATTTCGCACAGACGGTATGTCTAGATCTCTGTGGATGACGGAGTTTCTCTGACGTAAGTTAGCGCACCTATGATGGCCCTGCTCGGAGCAGCTTTCTAGGAAAAAAATTCCAATGTGGATTCAGCTGCCGTGCCCCAGGAGTTGGATACCATAGGTCCATATGGGCTTGTAAAGCAGCTATTTTGTCGCGAGTGCTCTGCTCATATCGCCAGACGTACGCCAGTTCTAAATTTAGCTAATTTTAGATTTAGCTGCTTCCTTTTGGCCTCTAGGTGAGCCCGCCAGTTTAGACGCCTGTCTAGGATAAGGCCAAGATACCTTGCCTTGTCCACCACTGGGAGGAGAGAGCCATGAAGGCTGACTGGGAGAGTTGGCCCGGGTTGCAAAATCATATGAAGCGACTTTTCCGTATTCACGGAGATGTTCCATCTCAGCAGCCAAGGTTGCAGCATGTCCAGCTGCCTTTGGACGAAATGAAAATGTAAGATATGCAGTTCTATTACAAAAGATTCACACGTGGGGCCTCTCATATAGATTAATGTAGTGGTTTTGAAATGGTCAAGTCAAGTCAAGAAAAACGATAGGCAATATCCCCTTTCGCCTCACTAAGGACCCTCCCTGGCTCTTCGTCTAACGCGAGAACCTTCTTATTTGCTAGATTGGCACTATGAGGAAAATAATCTCCTCTTACCAGATGAGCTGGAGAAGTCCTTTTTCCAAGCAATTCGAACTTGAAACTTAACTTGGCCCTAGGGCCATGGTGGTCCCGAAACCCAGTTTGCTGTTTCCGCATTTGAGCAGACAAGGAGTAGCCACCCAGTTCTTGGGGTACATTCCTCGAACTCCGGTTTCACCTATTCGGTCAACTGCTCTATAGTAGGCATAGGTTTTAAATAAGATCTGCTGTAAGATGGCTCCTTGATGAAGTCGTGATTAATAATCGATTTTGACGCAATTCGCCACTCGACTACAACATGGTGTTTTCACTGTAACTTGAGTAGGCCTGGTTTTTTTTTTTTTTTTTTGCTGCTTGACTCCCCGGAAAGTTTTCTCCAGAGCGAGTTCTCTTGATGGCCCGGCCGTCATGTAACTTGAAAAGTTTAATTAAGGTTTATGATAACTTTATAATTTCCAAAATAAAAATAACTAAATATTAGTTATGCTTATCTCTATATAAGTATATATCTATCTATTTAAATAAAATAGTAAAAATGTTTCTATGTCCGCTGTTTATGTTGAAACCTTCTAACAGATGAGCCCCAAGCCGGTTACATTTGAAAGTAAACAATAAAAGTTAATTAAAATTCACAAAAACAATGCCTAATGCATATTCGGTTTATTTAAAGTCGATTTTCTATATTTTGCTTTTAACATAAACAAAAAAACAAAAGTGATGGATTCCCAAATATATTTTGGGTAAGATAAAAAAAATGGTATTTTTTAGTATGTTTTAAGTTAACCCCATATATACAGATACAAATATCTAAATCAGCTTCTCAGTATATAGTACGTACGAGTATGTCGATACATATGAACGTATGTAAATAACGACGAATTCTATAAAAAATAGGCAAAACGCCAAGCGGAAAATCCCAGTTGGCATTTAATCCTTTTGAATTTCTTAAAACATTTTTCTTTTGTTTTCGTGATTTTGTATCGAATTTTGCTTGTTTAGCATACTTGCCGCATAACATACAATATTTTGCATATGTTCGTTCAATAGAAAAAGTTCTCGAGTATTAGAAGTGTAGAATAAGTTAAATTAAGGTGATATGTGTAGGTGTGTATAGGTGTGAGTGTGAGCATATGTACATGACTCTTGTTAATGATGACGTGAGTGCGGTAAGTTGTCGGTTCGGTGTTAAAGTTCTGAATGAAACATGAGCTTGTTTTGAAAAGTCATGCTGAGTTGACTATGAGCATCGGCAGCAGTAGCAATTTAAAATTGTATATTCTAGCAAAGCATAGACTGACATGAGCATAATATAGAGTATCTACATATATAAGTATTTGAAAATTTCTAATTTTGTTAGTTAGGTGAGATAATACAATTTGCCATGTAATGAAAAGGAAGTTGTGAAGCGTTTGAATGAAACTTTTTAGCTTTAATCTGTTTGAAATATAATTAATAGTTAATATATTGTATTAAAGCGTAAAATATTTATAAAGATACAACATTGTGGCTTAGAGCTTAGATAGAAATTTAAATTTATTTTTTTGTATTATAATTTATAATTTATTTTAAGATATATAAGATACGAGCTGTTGTTGAGCGATATAGGGAGAAACGGAGAGACGAAAAACGCCTGATCAGACGGAAGAAATGAGAACTGGAAAGGCGTGAAGTGGAGGAGATTGAGATGATGGGTAGCAGAAACGAGGCCCGTGGTTTTTATCAAAAAATCAAACGAATGACTGATGGTCATAAGCAAGGAGCTTCGTTCTGCATGGATGAACAAGGAAACATGGTAAAAGATGTCCAGGAATCACTAAGGCTATGGAGGTCCCACTTCTCTACCCTACTTGGTGGCGATGACGGGAACAATACCGCTGGTGGAGATGATGAAAATCTGGGTCCTCCGGCCGATGATGGGATTCCTGTGGAGCCACCAAACTATAACGAGGTCTCAGAAGTCATAGAAAGGCTTAAAAATAACAAAGCGGCAGGCGAAGACGAATTACCCGCAGAGTTATTTAAGACCGGCGGCGACGAGTTGATTGGATATATGCATCAACTCTTGTGCAAAATATGGTCTGGTGAGCGTATGCCTGATGACTGGAACCTAAGTGTCCTGTGTCCAGTTTTAAAGAAAGGAGACCCTGCAGTCTGCGCAAACTATCGCGGAATTAGTCTCCTCTCGATCGCATACAAAATTCTATCTGGCGTAATATGCAATAGACTGAAACCGTACGTAGGACGTATAGTTGGACAGTACCACTGCGGTTTTAGACCAAAGAAGTCAACCAGCGACTCCATATTTACGCTGCGACAGATCATGGAAAAAAATCAAAGAGAAGCAAATCGACACACACCACCTATTCGTCGATTTCAAAGCCGCTTTCGACACGCCAATCAGATCAAAGTTTTTCGAAGCATTGACTGATCTTAAAATCCCGTCAAAAATTGTTCGCCTCTGCATGATGACGCTGGAAAACACCCAAAGCGTTGTCAGGGTCGGTAAAGATTTCGTCGACCCCTTTGACACCAAGAGAGTCTTCAGACAGGGCGATGCGTTGTCGTGCGACTTTTTCAACCTCCTGATGGAGTACATCCTGATGCGATGCCCAAACGTCGACCGGACGGGCAATATTTTCTATAAAGAAACTATGCTGCTCGCATAGCCGACGACAGATATTATCGGCAAAAATGCTCGAGCGATCACCGGCGCGTTCTCAGACATCAAAAACAATGTCGTCCTATGGGACTGACGGTCAACGAGAACAAGACGAAGTACTTGGTATCCACTCGCAGGCAATCTGCACGTCGCAGACGGTCTTTGAGTACAGACCTTGAAAAAATTTCATCTATTTGGGCTCAGATGTAAACAACAACAACATCATCAGTCAGGAGATTAAACGAAGAATCACTCTTGCGAACAGTAGCTATTTTGGTCTCGGTAAGCAGATACGAAGTAGAGTGCTGTCCAGAGAAACAAAGATTAAACTCTACAAGACGCTGATAATGCTGGTCCTGATGTATGGCTCAGAAACATGGGTCATGACAGAATCGGATAAGTCGGCGTTGGGCGTATTTGAGAAATTGAAAATGTTGGATCAGTTAGAGTGGAAAATGACATCCGCATGCACACGAACGATGAGCTGTACGAGCTATATGACGACATCGACATAGTCAAGAACATCCAATACAAAAGGCTGTCCTGAGCTGGTCACCTGTGTCGGATGGACATAGAAGCTCCAGCAAAAAAAAAGCTTGGAAGCAAAACTTGAATCAAATCAGAGGGGCGTGGCAGAGAGGACCCCCGCCGCTGCGTTGGGAGGACCAGGTCCTAGATGACATCCACAGGGTCGGTATCCCAATATGGTATAATGAGGCACTGGATTACAGCCGCTGGTGCCGAATCTTATGTGATGCCAAGGCCAACAATCGGCAGTAGTGCCACTTATATTTATACTTACTAAAAAAACATAAGGGCCACGAAACGGAGCATCCTGTACACCTATCAGTATTGCTTACTCTGGGAGTCTCCCACGCAGAGGTCGGTAACTACGGCAGTAATAAACTAAATGCTTGGCGTTCTTCTCTTGTTCTTGGTTCGTTGAGCACTTCGGTGAATTCAAGTCAGCTGTTAAGAATAATCCATTCTCTAAATATATTGGAATCTACCCCCAAAATACATGGAACTAGGTCGATGAGACCCAGAAAACTTTTTTGGTGCAAACATAGTGTATTCGATATTGTTTTTTTTTAGCTGTTTCAGATACTATATCCACTGAATCCAATTTGGAATAATGAGAAAACTGTAAAAAAAAATTAATACTTTATCAATAAATATCCAAATATACATACATAATAGTAAAAGTGTTTCTATGTCCGCTAGGGACTTGGAAAGAATCAAACCGATGAGTCCCAAATCGGTTTCATTTGAAAGGCAACAATGCAAGCATAATTATAAAACACTAGCAGGTACCCGCGGCTTTGCTCGCGTTTTTTTTTTTTTTTTTCTCTTTGGTGGCTAAATATAAATTGTTAAAAAAATGTGGGTTCAAATTTTGGAAATCCCATAAACACGACTAACCATCATTCAAATACGCCCAGTTTCAAGTGTCTACGTCTATTCAATCCAAATGTATGACTTTTTTTTAAGGCTCTCATTAAAATCCCGTGGTAAAAAAATCTATATTGGTTCCACATGTAGGTCCCAGGTCCAAATTCCGGAAATCCCTTGAACACCTTGAACGCTAAAACTGTTTTTAACCATCTTTCAAATCAGCCCTGTTTCAAGTCTCTACGTTTATTCACTCCAAAGATATGGCTTTTCAGTTTCAAGGCCCCCATTAGGCCCAGGGTCAAAATTACATTTACAATTATTTTTGCCCTAAACCATCCTTGTATGAATACGAAAACACATGCAAAATTTCGTGAAAATCCGTCCAGTAGTTTTCGCGTCCATCGATCACCAACAGAATTTGGGACTTATTTTTATATACATAGATTAAAACAATGCATTAGAAACGTTCTGTTCGTTCATGAAGTTGATTTTCGACTTTTCAAATTTTTTTTTTTTGCTTTTTTTGTAGGTTTTTATATTAGCCCCAACAAAAAGTGGTCTCGCTGCAATCAAAAAAGAGGACATTTTTTAGTGTTTTTTTTTTATGTTTTCATACTAGCCCCCTTTAAAAAAAACGGTAGTACAAAATGCCACCGAAAATAGCTGCAATTGCACAAAATAAACAGATACGATACGGAAAACTGATAAAAGAGCAGTTTGAAAACGCCCTCGGGTATCTGCTAGTAGCCAATAAAAAAATTTAATAGTTTCTAGTTTTAAAGCAATCAAATTGTTTGTACAGATGCAGAAAGTTACTTGTACGTAAGAGTAGTTTGATGGCATTTTATGTTGAAAATAATGAAAATCTGTTAAATATAAAAAAACCCAATAACACACCTTTAAGCATAAAATAAACAATTATATCATCAACAAACAATCAAAAACACATTATGTCAGCTATGTAATAGAAACATTTATTACAAATTTCGTAATTTGTTTACGCGAAAAACTATTTACAAAAAAAAATAAAATGAATATAATTTTAAAATTAACATTAAACAAACAAATGAATTTTTCGCATAGCTATAATTAAACGCAATCTTAAATAAGCGTACTCGAAACCGAATGAAAGATACACTTGATTACACATACGCGTTATCAGAAAAAAAAAGGGGTTGAGAAAAAAACAATAAATAAATATTGATTTCTCTGTGCATAGTATACGTATTTATGAATATATTTATAGAAGGATAATGGCAAGTGGCAATGGCAGCAGTTTTTGTGTTGCCTTTTTGGGAAAAGCACGCACACAAACGGAATGTTAAGCATTGAACCGTGAATGCAATGAAAAATTAAGATAAACGCTTCAAATGGCAAACAATAAAAGATACATATGAACATTTAAATAAAACACACATACACACACACACACAAATAAACGAATTATATAACATAATATAATATAACTATGACCGATTGTAATAAGAATATGTATATAGATTTTGTATCTGTATCTGCGTGTGTGCGTGTGTGTATTTTCCTGTTTAATGTCCTGCAGCTGCGGTTGTGTGCGTTTATGTTTGTTTTATACGCGGCGTCCATGTTTGTTTATTTGTTTGTTTGTTTGTTTGTTTGCGTATGTAAGCAAACATTTAATTAACTTTTGCATTATGTAAAAATATTCATAAGCTATGCATTTGCATAGGTTTGTCGCTACAATAATAATTTCACGCTTGCATTTTATGCATAATACATAACATAACATAACATAGCTATTGCGTATAAATTAAAGCATTTCTTTATGCTTTTAATATAATAAATGGGAAATGCATACAAGTTCAGCAAGTATTTTAATAACAATTTTCAATTTTGTTCTTTCGTTTTATTTTTATTTATTACAAAAATTGAGTCAGCGTAGAAATGTATGTCTTTAGATGTAGCGGGTTCGAATTTCCAAGCGACTTTTCTATATTCACGGAATGTTCATCTCAGCTGCCAAAAGTTGCAGCATGTTCAGCTGCCTTTGGACGATTACAAGCCTCGAGCAGTCCGCTGCTGGGCGACAAAGGCTGTGTCATCAGCATAGGAGGCAACAGAAGAAGCTCCTCCTGTTGAAGTACAGGTAGATCCGGCGCAGTGTAAAGGTATGGCTCTGGCCCAAGCTACGGCCCGGGAACCGCCCCTTACGTTCTAACCCGTCCGAAGCGGCTCACCCCCGGACATAGAAGCATCTGTCCAGAAGATGGTTGAGTGGTAAGGTGAAATACGGAGCAGGGAAATTGAGTTTGATTTTGTAAGTAGTCCAGCATACAAGAAGGAGTTGGATTTTTGTAATAAAGTAGTTCCAACGCCACACACCCGATCGAAGCCTGTTTCACATCCAAAATACCGCGGAAGTACTTCTTATTCTCAATAGAGCAGAGGATCTTTTGAACAACGCGGTGGCATTGCTCAAGTGTACAGTGATGTCGCCGGAATCCAAATTGATGGTCTGGAATCACATTACCTTCTTCAAGTAACGGTAACATTCTAGGGAAAAGTATTCTCTCGAATAATTTGGAGAGTATGGACAGCAGACTGATTGGACGGTAGGAGGCAACGTCATGTTCCGGTTTCCCAGGTTTTGGAATCATAAATGAAGGTGAATTTGTATGGGGTCTGCATGTTATAGTAAACCGATCCTTGCCATATAAGTAGTAGATTCATAGAATAATAGTAGAAGAGTTTTTGTACAGAGTGGAGTAAATACATACAAAAAAGTTAAAAAACTAAAAAAGGGCGTTAGGTTTGTATGGGGACTATATTTAAATAAGGGCGTAGCACCTTGGTCCTGATATACAAATTGGCAAGGTAATTTTTTTTTCTGGAATAAATAATTTCTCGTATCTCACAAACATGCCTAACTTTATGGAAAAGTCTACAAGAGAAGGCGCTTCATGAGAAGCAGTCGAAAAAATCTTTGGAATATAAAAATACACCATAAACACTTAAATGGAAGCACCGGTTGGCTAACATTTCCAAAAGGGAACTGCGCTAGACACTGATGGGTAGATTCTTACAGAAAAATTAACAAATTCGAGCAAAATATGGAGACGGAGTTTTTTTTTTTGTTTTATGTTTCAATTTTCCTTAAAATTTTCGGTGGCGTATCAGACTTTCTGTCCAAAACTTTTCTGGTCTCTCAGATGTTGGCACTTTCTGTGATTTTTTCACAGTGATTTTAAAATCGAAGTGGCTTACTGCGACTGCAAGTGGTGATCGGTGATTTTAATGTTCCTCAGTAAAGATGTTCAATTATTGTCGATTTTGTGATTATTTAGCACTGATTAGTGCTTCAATCACTCTTTGTGAATCGTTCATGAACATTAAATTGTACATTTGTCGGCTGCCTGTTGAAACGATGGTGGAAACGCTATTGCAAAAAATACGAGTAAAAAACGAAGTGAACTGTGACATTTTTTTATACAAAAAGTTATTAGCTAGAGGCGATTTTGTGTATCACTCTTCGCGTACAGTGGTTTTAATCACAGTTTGCAATCATTATGATCTAATCACAGTTGTCAATAACAATGATTCGTCGTGAACAGTTATTCAATCACAGATTGCAATCATTATGATTTAGTCACAATGGTCAATCACTATGATTTTCAAATTACAGTCGCTATTCACACTGTGATTTAATCACTTTTTGCCAACACTACAGCTTGCAGGGTTTCCAGTCTGACAACAAACGTAATTGCTCACAACTTTTAAAGTAATCAATTAACAAGAATAGTTGACAGACACTGTGTATTATTAACATGATTTCTGCTTAGATATATAATCTTAGATTTAAATTAAATTTAAGTCAATAAAATTTCAAAACAAATCTAAAAAAATATAAAAAAAAAATTGTTTTACATAAAAATCCATTTGCTTCGAATAAACTTGCCGCATTCAATTCACTCATCAATTTGACTTCCACAATCTCAATTTTTCTTTATTTTTTTTTCCAGCACGCCTTTTCACCAAAGAAAAAAATGACAACTGCCAAATGGCTTTGACATTATTCTGGACAGTTCAGCATAAAAAATGAAATAAAATAAAAATAAAAAAAAGATTTCAACTAAGAAATGAACTTCAATTGCAAATAAAGCACTATGTGTCAAACTTAGAAAGCAGAACGGCAAGTGACATCTCAAAATAGACGGTACAGAGTACGCGAGAAGTACTAAAAAGAGTAGAAGTAGTACGCAAAGTAGCATTGAATAAAATAAAATAAAATAAAATTCACAAACTACCAAAGAATCTTATAATACAAATGAAATAGCATACAAAGTTTAAATTGCAAATTCAACAAAAAAAAAAATAAAATGAAAATAAATTCTTTTCATTTTAGTTTCTCACTACAATACTTTTCATACCATGTGCCTGCACTGACCTTAAAGGACTCATTTGAAAAAAGTAAGAAAAAAGCTATTTGCAAAAAGAATGAACGAAGGAAAAAGTATTGTAAAATCAGCACTACTAAAATTTATTTTTTTTTTGTTCTGTGGAAGTAAAAGAAGAGGTAGGAAATTAGGAAAAATGTTGAAATAAAATTAATGTAAAATTAAAAATTTTAATGGTGTTTTTCTTTGTGCATTTTTAATATTGTTTCTGCAACATTCAATGCATTTATAATTATGTGGAATTTTGTATTTTACAATATACGAGTTTCGAATTTGTTTTGAATGTATTCTGGAATTAATGTTCGAATGCCTTTCATTCCAAAATTCACGTTTGGCCAAAATTAAAGTTAGAAGAAGAACTCCATTCGCACTTCATTAAATTTCACTAAACAGAGTCATAGATTTGTGTTGATGCAAAAAATTCACGTTCGGTGATTTTTCACAGTGATTAACAATCGCAATGTCGCACTGCGACTGAAAGTGATGATTTTCTATTTTCTTGTTTCTCAGCGAACATGTTCAGTTATCAGCGATTTTGTGAGTCACTCTTCGGGAGCGGTGAGACTGTTCAGTTTATCACCGTTTGCTGTCACTGCGATTTTCAAGTCGCAGTTCAAAGCTGGTTTCGAATTAAACAAGCAAATACAAATTTAAAATGTTCTTGATCAGCATGGAGGGGTCAAGATTAGTTATGTCTGTCTGTCCCTTCCGTCCGCTCCCGAGTCCCCGAGAGAGTCGTCGTCGTCGTCGTCGCCGCGTCGCCAAAGAGGATTATCTCGTAGACAATAAAGAATGGAAATTTTCAAAAAACTTAGACTCCTTAGAGCCGTCAAGTGTTCACTTTCAAAAAGGTTTTTCTCTATGACCCAGGGGTACCCCCATAATGTACCCCCAAAATTTTGGGTTTTTGCATAAAACGTCATTGTTTTTTATTCAAGGAAGTTCAAATTTAGTTTAAATTATGAGTAGGATAGTCCCAATGAAATAGACCAATATGAGTAGGTCCAATAAAGTTTAAGATATAGATACACCAATATCGCCGTTTTAAGTCTTTGTATGAAAATTCAATTCAATGAGTATGGTAGTAAAATAGAACCGATCTTAAAGTTCATAAAGATTGGGCACTTCAGCAAGTTTCTTCTTGTTTAAAATAATTTATGAATGTATTCACTCCAATGTCAATCTACGAATATAATACATACATGGCAAGGATCGTTTCATTATAGCATTTAGATTTTTTCAAAGAAAATTATTTTATATCCGCCACATAGAGTGTCCCCGTCTGTCTGTTCGTCTGTCTCTCAGACTACCTGTCCATCGGTCTGTCTGTCTGTGTTTATGCAATTGATTCGCTTAGTTTTTTAAGGAATTACCCTGAAACTCAAAACTTAAGCTTTTCTCAGTCCTAAGCAGTTCAAGCGTTAAAATCAAAAGTGCCTCGCCCGTTTAAAGGTATAGCCCCCCATACAAACTTTCCGGTTTTTCACGATTTTTTTGTATGGAAATAGCTATTATTAATGAATGTATTAACCCCAAATAGGATAAAATACTCCTAATGTCATCCAATGTCAAAACCAAGATACCGTTCGAATTTATAGATATAGGTCCCCCTCGAATTTTCCACCCATTTTATATTTGTTTACTTTAAAAACATTTTTAAAGTAGTCCTATATATACTCTACTGATATTATAAGGATCAGCACACTATAACATATAGCCCCTATGCATCGTCAGCATTCATTTTCTATTTTTTTTTTTTTTTTAAGAATTTTTCTTTTTAAGAATTTTTCTGTCCAAGCCATGCCTTCTACAAATTTTCCAAAGCCACTGATGATCAAAAATAAACTAAACCAGATGTGACAGGTATTTAAGCTTCGGTTCCACCAAAGTTAACGTTTTCTTGTTATATCTCCATTAGTAGCCTAAAATTTTACCTTTATGCTTCTTATTTGAGCTCCAACTGGAGTTGTCCCTGCCGAACCCCATTGCGGAATTTTATCTACGTCATTGATGATCATACATGAACTATTCAAATCTTCGTGTGACGGGTATTTGAGCCTCGGATTAACCTTATTTTTTTTATACGCTGAACCCAAAAGGGTACATGGTATAAAAGACATAAAACCGTCATATTTGAAACTTAAACTCTCCTGAGCCGTCAAGTGTTCTCTTGCAAACGGTTTTTCTCTTAGGCCCATTTTTAAGAGGTACTCCCCACACAAATTTACCCCCAAAATTTTTTGATTTTGCACAAAAAATCATTTTTATTCTAGGAAGTCTTCAAATTTAATATAAATTATGTCTATGATAGTTCCAATAAAATATCCCAATATGGGTAGGACCAACAAATCTTTAGGTATAGCCCCCATACAAATTTACCCCAAAAATTTTGGGTTTTTGCATAAAAACGTCATTGTTTTTCTAGGAAGTTCAAATTTAGTATAAATTATGTCTATGATAGTCCCAATAAAATATCTTAATATGGGTAGGACCAACAAAATTTTAGGTATAGCCCCCATACAAATTTACCCCAAAATTTTGGGTTTTTACAAAAAAACGTCATTGTTTTTTATTCTAGAAAATTTAAATTTAGTATAAATTATGTCTATGATAGTCCCAATGGAATAGACCAATAGTAGGCCCAAAAAATTTTAGGGGAAGAAACCCGAATCAAAGATATACCCGATTTTTTAAGTTATTCTATGAAAATCCAATTCAATGATGTATGGTAGTCAAATAGAACCTAACTTAAGGTACATATAGATTGGGTACAGGGTATCTTTGCAGTCGAGCATACTACCGACGAGGTTCTTTTCTTGTTTTTTATTTTATGTTGTGTAAGAAATTGAGTAATATTCTAACCCATACTCTTGAAAATGAACTAACGATTCTATAAACACCCAGGGTGTACTGCTTTATAGATATTTCAGTGACTTTTTTAAAATATCTGAGACGATCTCATGAAGCGTAGACATGTTGTGAGATTCTAGAAATTATTAGCTTTATAACAAAATAGGTTAAGGATTCTCTCCACGGTTTTCTATATAAAATTATTGAGACAAATTCACATATAAACTTAAAAAGTATCTTTTACTCAAAATCAAAATGTATCACTGCATTTAAGTGTTGAGAATTAAAATTTGTTTTGTCTAAATTATTATCTGAGTACTGAGATACTTATGGTGGTTATATGTAACACTGACCAGACTTAGCTACTATGTTGCATTAAATTTTCACATAATCACAGCTAAATGGAATAAAAATAAATAAATAAATGAAAAAAAAAATAATAAAGGAAAAAACATTGAAATAACTAGAAAAGCACGCATTTTGAAATGAATTCATAAATAATAAAGTATGCACGTTCAGAATCGCTTTTATGCTATTAAAAATTCAATAAATATGCATTTCCGCGCAACTAATTCGAGAAAAACATAAATAAATATATGGAAGGATAAAAAACTAAAAAAAAACATAATAAATAAAGAGGTCAATGTTCTCAGCTAACCCCGGGCAATATTTACATGCGAAAAACGTGCGAAAATTACTGTTTCATGTTATTAAGCAATAATAATAATAAATTCCGCTTCATTGCTTGCAAAATGGAACAAAATGTATACAACGTGTACAACATATAACGCCATTTTGAAGTTAAAATTTGCCAAAGGGGACCTACAAAACTGAACCGAACTGAATGAATGTAGAGAAATTTTTGCTATGTGGTGCAAAATACAAATGGGGCAACTAGTTTTTAAAGTAGCAAGAGTGAAATGTGAAGTGAATATTTATAGAATTTTTCGGCATAGATTTTATGCATTAATGCAATTCCACTTGGTTGCAATAGTCCATTTTATGGTATCATTGCTGTCATTAGAACTTCTCGTGGAAACTCTAATGCAACTCTCTAAAAATAAAGTTGTTATTAATATTTAAATCGATTGCATTTTATATGCAATAATTCCGTAACGAAATTCAAATGAGTATTTGCATTTGCAGAACGGATGTATTTGTATGGCAAATAACTTGGCGTATGTACAATAAAAATGTAGGCATTTTAGAGAGGGTTTTAACAAATCAACGTGAATAGTAATTACTGTAACTACGATCAAAAAATTTTTATTTTATTAAGCCAGACTACTACTGAAGTATCATGAGAGATCATCTATTACGAGTGACCAAAGCAAAGGGGAGAGAACGCCCCCTTTCGCGTTGATTAAGCATTGATTCAACGCACGCGATGGTGAGATCATCAATGTCACTTCGGAGACGCCCGAGTGATGGAACCAAAGACAATGTTATCAAAAGCACCCTCCACATCAAGGAAAGCGCACAAGCTATTTCCTTAGATTGAAAGGCTCTCTCAATGCTACCGAACAGGATGTGCAGAGCGCCTACCATAGATTTCCCCTTCATATAGGCGAACAGATTTTTATGAAGCGGAGAACGTCATCAATGAATTGTCTGACATGGTGGTCGATCAGACGTTCCAAAGTTTTGAGATTAAAGGAAAAAAGACTAAGGTCTATAAGATTTTGCCAAGCCTATGGGCTTATTATCCTGCTTAGGGATAAATACTACGATATTTTACTCCATGATCACGGAATATATTCCAACTTGAAGATGGCTCTCAATAGACAGATTAGTGAGTCAATTATTGAGTTTAGGCACTTTTGAAGCAAGGCAGGAATCTCTCATCGCAGTATCAACGATGCGTTGATGTCTTTTCCCTATCATCACCATACAATTCGTTAACGACATTTTCATATGAATATCGTAGCTGTCATGCATAACATCTCTTGCACGACTTCAAGCATGACAAGTCTTTTATGAATTCATGCATGACAAGTCTTGTATGACTCCATGCATGACATGTCCTGCAATACATCTTGCTTGTGTCTTCTAGCGCTTTTCTATCCAAATATTGCATAATTTTGCATATATAGTATATTTACAAAAGGTTTATGTATTTGAATAATTAAGCCCTGTACCCAAGGGATAAAAGGGTATATTAAGTTTGTGCAAGTGTAACAGACAGAAGTGGGCATGGTAGACCCTATAAAGTTTACATATTCTTGATCAGCATTGATAGAGAGTCGATCTAGCTATGTAACATACGTCTGTCCGTAAGTCCGTCTGTTATGCTGTATGAAAACGACTAAATCGGAGGCTATAATTGATAAGGTGGCTTTTACTCTAGTCCCATTTTAAGGGGTAGCACCCATAGAAAACTGGTATATAAACTTCGGTCCAACCGATAATACTTCAGCTAGAAGCATAAAACTTTCACTGTTTTAGAAATTTTCAGGTTTAAAGTCAAAGAAAATTTTGAAATTTAGGAGTATGGAAATTATTATATGCAGAAAGAGAGAGGGATAATGCGCAGACCGTACAATTAAATAAAAAAATACAAGAATTAAACCAAAAAACTATAAATGAGAAAATAACAAGAAACTAAGAAAGGAAGAAGAAGTGGTTACGATTAAAAGAATTAAGGCCAAAATTTGTTGAACCAAATAAAGGAGATGATGCACCCAAACAAATTAAACTACAGTGGAGACCAAAGGCAAATTTTGGCCAAGTAAAGCAACCCAAGTGATACTCATAGATCTTAACGAAACTATAGTTATTTGACTAAGCTAGGAAAAAAATAGACACGTATATTTTTACATCGGCAATTGTCCAAATTTAAGGGTTGAAAACATCCTTTGAAGGTGTGGGGGAGGGTCCAAAAACATTTTTAAAACTTCTTTTATTTGTTTGAAATTTTTACTCGCGAGATTTCAGGGGTCACTGAATCCAAATTTCATGCCAGAATTTTCAAGTTCAAAATGGCGGTTGCACTTTCACCTTGTTACTAGAGGGTCGCCATATTGCATCCGCAATTTTGGAATTGAAAATTCTATCATGGAATTTGGATTCAGAGACATAGTTTATGTGGTGCTCCAACTCTTTATTACATTTTAACCCACTCTCGCCTTCAAATGCATTTTGCTGCAAACGAAAAATGTCGCAAAATTATACAAAATGTTAAATAATTATAATGATTATATTAAAAATTGCAACCAGCAATAGTAACATGAAATGCATTTGCGTTAATTAAATGCAAATGTAGTCGCATGTAAAGTGTCAAGGGTTGTACAAGAGGACAATGAGGACAATATCAATTCCGAATATGCCACAGCATTAAAAATTATGTTTCCCTTTTTGTTTCTGTTTTTTTTTTTTTTTTTTTTGTCTGTACGTGGCACATTTAATTGTTGTTTGGATTTACTCGTTTTGTTATTGTAGAGAATACGTATTGTACACTTTTATGTTTCATAAAATATATCAAGCTACTCGGTGGCGGATTAGGGCACAAAAGATACTGCTCATCAGCGTTTGCTCTCGTTCTCACTTTGAACAGAACTGTAGTAGACAGTGCTGCCGATTTAGTTTTTTTCTCTTACGCACTCATGCATTGCAAACTGTAAAGAATTTTAAAACAGTACACTATGCGTATGTGCGAAAGAGAAAAAAAGCTAAATCGGCAGCACTGGTAGTAGAACCTTAGCCGAAAAATTAAAGAGTATTTACTCTGCTCTGCTTGTAGTTGTCTCGCGTCATAAACTGTAGTAATAGCAACAACAAAAAATGAAATGATGTGCTCTGCATAGAAGTAGCGGTAGCTGAAAACTGAGAACGAGATGAGAGCAGAGCAAATTAATTTTTTTTATTTACTACGGCTCTTGTGTGTGTTTTTTTGCTACATTTCTGTGATCGTTTTTTCATCGCTGGTTCGTAAAGCACCGTTATTTTTGGCTCATAGCTTCATACAATGCGTTTTAGTAAAGTAAAGATCACAGAATTGTAGCAAAAACACAAGCACAGCATTTACCTTTGTAGAAGGTGGCAGTGTCGTCGGTAAAAGAGGTTATAATCAGGATAAGTAGGGATCATACATTGCTACCAAACACACTTGAGGTACCCTTACACGAATGACACGGATTGATACTAGCCTAATCTATTCAGAACTATACTCTACACTCAAAAACTTCATCATATTCTTGTGATCTAATACCACGTATTCCTTAGCCTCGAAACCTTTGAGCATAAAATTAAGCTCTCTATCAGTTGTTCTGAACGTCCATGACCTATCACGAATGCAAACTGAAAAGGTGTTATGTTGATATTTAAAATAGTTTCGAAAATATTTGATAAATAAAATCGAATCTCTCATAATATTTTGTATACTGTTCGAAAGATCTAAGTTTTTATACCCGTCGATCTAGCCATATCCGTCTGTCTGTCTATCTCTCCGTCTGCACCGTCGGTTCGTCTGTCAGTCCGACTGTAGTAACACGTTTCATTTGCTCAGTTTGAAAGATATTGAGATGAAATTTTAAAACTTAAGCCTTTCTCAGTCCTAAGCAGTTAAAGTCTTAAAACAAAAGTTGTAAGGCCCATTTTTAGGCATAGCCCCCATTTGAATTTTGAAGTTTTTTGAAGCAAGTGAAGCCTTTTGAGCCTTCTTATACTGGTGAGGGTGTTGGTATGCATGTCGAGCCGATCTATATAATTTATATCATCTTGTAATTTCCTGGTATACTCAAGGTACTTCGAGTTCCTCGTGTATCTCTTTGTTGGTGTGGTACACGTGAGCGTTTGACATAATCCTCAGCGCCTTGTTTTGAAATGAGCTTGCTCCTCAGCTTGAGAGGTGACCTTCGTTCGATAAGCCATACATTTTTTTAACCTTTCATTGAACTGTGCCTTTTTTGGTTAGAATGTGAGGACGCCAAATTAACCTGCTGTCAAGGCCCAAGCCCAGATACTTGGCTGTAGCGCTGCATGGAATTATTGCTCCGTCGAGATGAGCTTAGGGACAGTCTCCCCATTTGTTTTTACCATTTGAGCCAAGTAGAGAAGATGACGAGTTGCCTTTGAAAGATTCCAAAAGCAACCTGTGGAGAAACGTCGGATGCCAAGAAAACCGTGTCGTCTGCATACGTAGCAAGCAGAAATTTGTCTTCCTCTATAATCGGCAAGTCGCTCTGACTTCTTTTATTTACAAATTTTCTTCCCCACATCTAACATAAAAACTCCTGCGTTCAAGGTGGGACCTAATAAAGGTATAGTACGGAGCTGGTAAGTAAAAACACTTATAATAGCAATCCATTTTTATAGAAGGGCCATAGTTAAGATGGGTCCACTAAAACATGTAGCACCCATAGAAATCTAACGCTAACTTTTGAGATTTTATAAACAAAATATTTTTTTTATAAAGCGATGTGTTTCAAATACGGTAAAATCTTCTTATGTTTAGAAAAGGAACCATAGTTAAGGTGGTATCACTATAACGTATAACCCTTTATAGAAATTCGCCTCTAATTTTTGAGTATTTTTATGAAAAAAATTAATTTATGAAGCTATTTATTTCAAAATATCTTCAAAATACTTTTTATCCTATATCCAGATTTTGGGATTCCCCGAAAATTCTAAGTGTACAGTTTATTTATACTCAATCTACAATCTACGATCTACAATCTCTACTATAAGACCTCCGAGCTATCTTAATTTTCGTTAATTTTGTTGTCGCACAGTCTTATGAATACGCCTTATGTATCTTACCCGTAAAGACCGACACTGAAACGACAAAAAAAAAATAATAATAAATAAAATAAAATGAACCAACAAAAATAGTTTGCACAATTGTGTCATAAATGCAACAGCTGACTGCACTGTATTTCCTGCACTGCCGGCAACATAATCGTCATTGCATCAAACAAAAAAAAGGTACGTACAACGGAGTCAATGAAAATTAATTGATTTCGCTTTTCCTATTTTTTAAAGTATTTTATTTTTTCCTTTATTTTATTTTATTTCATTTTTTTTTTAATTTTTGTTATTAATTGAAAAGCGCATTAATTGTATGTACGTCGAGTTCATGTGTAGATACAATGAGGTAGTTTAAATAATAACATTGGCAACGGTTGTATGCAATTAGTATGCATGAATATTTATTGATTAAATGTATCTTGTATCTCGCATATAAATAAATAAGAAAAATAAATAAAAAAGGTGTTGAAATAATTGTAATGCATTAAAATTTTTCTCAAAAAGAGGAAATGATTTGAGTGTTAGAATTTGTAACAAAGTAAATGCACATACTTCAAATCCCTAAAGCGCCTGGACATATGCAATAAAAAACAAAAAAAAAAAAAAACAAAAGCTTTGCTCGACACTAAGGCAACTTAAACTTTTTACATTTTACTTTTAATTCAGCAACATACGAGAATTTTAATATATATTTTTGCTGCTGCTTTTCACCTTTTACAGCAGACTTTTGCACTGACAAACTGTCAAAGTTTGCTATGAGCGTGAACTGCGGTTGTCCCCTTATTGCCACTTTTCGGTTTTTTTTCTAAAAGCACATTTGTAAAGTACGCGCTCAGCTGCAACGAACACAAACCAAAGTCAAACATTTGCAATGCATTTGCAGTGCTTAGTTTTAGGTACTTATAGCAAAAAAAAAAAAAAAAAACTTCAAGCTTAAAGTAAAATCACAAAATGTGCTGCAATGTTTCTGATAGAGTCTTTTGCGCACCAATGACAAGAAAGTATGCTACAATCGATTGTATACACGACTATAAGATACACTTCAAGGACACAGATTGACAGCATATAAAATTAAAGGATTTGACACTTAATTCCAAAATCTCAAACGAATTAAAACGGACCTTCAACATGTGAATTATGAATAATTTTCGTACTAAAATATATGCTATTCTTTCTGGCTCACAGAATTATGTGAGTCCAATAGCTGTGGGAACCGCACGGGCCGCTGGTCTAAACTAGTAAGGTAATGTAAGAACCTATTAAATCTTGTTGGTCACCACAATACACTTTGCCTCCCATTGGTCCCTGGACATTGTAATATTTCCGGGAACGAGCAAGCAGACAAACTGGCTAGACGGCGTTCATCGGATGAATCACAAGCCAGTTGCGGTTCAGATACCAATGAGCGCTAGGATCGCCCTCATTAGGAATGACTTCACCTCTTTAGGCAATAATAAATGGCAAAATATAAATAGCAGCAGGAAGGCTAAGTTTATTTGGGCCACGATTGACCCCAAACGTAACAGAACTCTACTGTTGAACTCTCGCAAAGATCTTGCGAGACTAACAGCCGCCTTAACAGGGCACTGGCCCATTGGTGAACATGCGGCCAGATTAGGTAGCCCTTACAACAGCACATGCAGAAGTTGTAAGGAAGAGGATACTTTAGAAACGTTAGAACACTTCCTCTGTGGGTGTCCTGCACTTAGATCGAGTAGACTAATGTACTTTAGGCTTTGGCAGTTGGATTTGCTATGCGATCTTTATCTCTCTCTTATGTTCCTTTAAGCTCCTTAACTGTACTGGTTGGCTTTGATCCTCCAGAGCCTATCACAAAGTTTCTCGACAGTAATGCTTAATCCTATTTCCCTAGCTTGATTTGTGTAATAATTTGAAGGCAGCGGGAACTCTGTTTTTATACCCGTCAAACAGAATTTGTCAGAAATTTTTTTGGAGCGAATTAAAGAAGACACCCCTTAGAGAATATTTATTCTTGATCAGCTTAACGGTACGAGTCCTTCTAGCCATATCTGTTCGTCTGTATATTTCTACGCAATTCATTCAGTTAGTTTTAGAGATACTAACCTAAAGATTCAAAACCATACAAACTTACCTCTCCTTTTCGAGTTTTTTTATGTTGATTGTTATTTTTATACCCGTTACACATATTGTAAACGAGTATATTCAGTTTGTCCAAATGTTTCTAACGTATTGAAGGAGGCATCAGAGACCCCATAAAGTATATATATTCTTGATCAGCTCGGTGAGACGAATCGATCTAGCCATGTCCGTCTGTCTGTCCGTCTGTTTGTTGCTATGCGATTCATTCGCGTAGTTTTAAAGATATTGAACTGAAATTTTAAACTTAAGCTTTTCTCGGCAACGACTAGGTTAAGTTCGTAAATGAGACTGCCACGCCCATTTTTAGGTATAGCCCCCATACAAACTTTTTTTTCGATTTTTTGTTTAAAAATAGTAATTATTTTTAGTATTCCCTCCCAATTGGGTAATAACTTTTCTTTTGTCATACAGGGTCAAAACCAAGACGCCATGCCCATTTTTAGGTATAGCCCCCATACAAATTTAACGCCCATTTTTGAATTTTTGTATGGAAACATTTATTTTTTCTGAATGAATCCAATTAAAATTTGGTAAAATCAATTCTAATGTCCAACTCCATCGATATGGTAAAGATCGGGCTAATATTACAAAAAGCCTCCATACAAATTCGATCAAATTCATCGTGAAATTTAATCTAAGCGCCTAGTGAACATATAAACTATTAAAAATTTAGTATAACGGGTATTTCAGCTTCGGTTCCACCGAAGTAAACGTTTTTCCTTGTTTATGAATGTATTTACTCCAAATTGAGCGAAAACACTTGTAGTCTCATGCTATCTATACGCCAAGGATATGACAAGGATCGGACCATTATAATTTAGAGCCCCCATACAAACTCAGCTTCTATTTTGATATTTTTCAATAACTTTTTTATTAAATCTGCATTTTTAAAATTTTTATATATTTTCATTTTTATTATGACCCATAATATTGTGCCTAAACTTGGGTTGTATCGGAAAATTGATCCACATTCATCTCTTTTTGAAATTTTAACTACGCCACTGATAATCACTAATGATTGATTAATATTTAATGGTGTCTGAAAGTTTTCTAAAAAAATAAATAAGAAAATATTACTTTTTGCAGATCTAAATATGTAAAATAGTAAAATTGTTTCTATGTCCTCTATGCACTTAGAAACCATACAACCGATGAGTCCCAAACTGGTTTCATTTGAAAGGCAACAATGCAATTGTGCTTATAGACCACTAAAACAACTAAGCGGTAGGCACATTTGGTTCATACATTAAGTCGATTTAGACTTTGTCCAAAGACAAATATTTTTCTTTTTTTGTATATTTTTATACTAGCCTCAATATTTTGTAGACTTGCTCAATATTTTGTAGACTTGCTGTAATCGAAAAAAAAAACAGGTATTTGTTAGTGCTGTTATCAAAAAAACAAAAAAAAGTAAAAAAAACACTAAATGCGAAAAAGGAAAAGCACTGCAAGAGCAGCTAAAAAGATATTTTTGGTAAAATTCTAGTCGATCTTTTCAAAAATAGCAATCTTATAGATACTCCCTTTTTGCTTTTAATGGCTTCTTTAGGGTTTCGTTAAAAAAGATTTTTTTGTTTAACTGGAATCTTTTGTTGTAACATTTCTGAAGAGAAGTATGTTTAGAACAGTAAATATATTTATTTTTAACGATTTTATAGGTTATCTATGAAAAGTATCTTTTCTCATATAAAATACAAAGAAAACTTTTAGGCGCTGACGGTGTACTTTGCCACAGATTTATCAAATAATGGTAAAGGAGACAATTTATTCAATCTCCATCGCAACAATCCATCTGTTTCAATGCGTTACAAACATTTTATTAAAATCGTAATACCCTTTTTGCACTTTTATACAAAAAAAAAAAAAAAAAATAGATTATAATAAAAATAAAGTTGCTAGTTACAAACTTCATGTATGTGTACTATACACATGTCACGCCCAATGCGTTCACACCCATTTACTGTGAGCTGGTCACTAAGAGAAGACAGACGGACAGACAAACACCAAAGACAAACTAGAGCAAACCAAACCAAACCAAACCAAATGACAGCGACGCACCGCAAACAAGAAGCTTTTCGAAAATTGCATAAAACTTATTTTAATTTCGAGCTAACAAGACGCTTTACATTTGATGTGAACACTATTTTTCGCAAAATGGTATTCTTTTTGATTTTATCCTTTTTATCCTTTTTGTTTTTTTTTTTTTTTTTTTTTTTAAGGGAGTCGTTTTTGTTTCTTTCTTTTTTTGTGGATTTTAGCATATAAACACTTACACACATGTGTGTGTCCTTTTTTCTAGGGAGTGTGTGTGTGTGCATCTTTTACTAAACTTGTTTTGATAAGGAAAAGCAATTAGTGCTTTGTTGATGCAACTTTTAATGGCAAAGTTATTAGTGGCTTCTTCTATCCATGAATGCAGTCCTTTTGGTAAGCTTGCTGCTAATGAATTTGCCAACTTGCTTTGACTGCCAACTGACTGTAAAGTGTTCGTTCGTTTTTTACGTAAGTTGGCAGTTCCTTTTGAAAAATCAAACGCATATGTGTAATGTTTTCTTCTGCAGTTTTGTTACTTTTCAATTTTCTGCTGTGTTGCATCAAAAAAACTTAATTTAAAATTAAAAAAAAAGGATACTTACATTTTTTTTTTTACTCTGCTCACTATTTTTATATCATTAAGCAAACATTGCGTATGCGTAATTTTTTTATTCTACTAATTGACCTAAATATTTGCCATTTTTTTTTTTTTTTTGCCTTGGCATAAACTTTTTTAATATTTAATTAAATAAACCAAACCAAACAATTTTTCTTATGATTCTTGCTCTAATTAAGTCAAGCATTAGCTGCAATCAATAAAAAAAAAAATTATATAAAATTTTAAAAAGACTTCATTATGCAAATATTGAAATTTTTTTATGGTGTGATTCTCTTTATTATATTTGTTTAGCTTAGTTTTATTTGCTTTGTATATATTCTATTTTATTTACATAATTGTGCTATTATTGCACATTTTTTGATATCGGATATAGTTTTGTTTGAACTCAAGAAGTTTCTAATATTTTACTTATCTATAATTTCCATTTCTTAAACTACATCTTTACGATGTATAAGTCTTATACCACAAATGAATGAGATGATGCATGCAAACTATGCAAAAATTCAGTATTTGTGAAAATTCTACCGCATTTTATAAAAAAAACATCAACCTATATTTCCTGTAATCATTATTACGCGCTTTATCTATTATAATTTTTATCATTAACAAAGTTCACGCCAAAAGTATGCAACATTTTTTTATTTCTTATATGCTAACTAATACTTAATCTTGAGATTAATCCCATCAGAAGCTCGGGAAAATTAATTTCGACATTGTCTTGCTTCATTCTTATAGTCTAAGACTAACACATTTTATTCATGGCGATTGATATTGCAAATGGAAGATTCGCCTTAAGAAAGCCTTTCGAGCTTCGAGTGTCTCAGTTGTTTTGCCTATAAGACGATTCCTTTTTAAAAAAGAGGTAATGAAAATCACTATAAAATGTCGAATTGTAAAACAATGTACAATATTTTTACTGGACTCTATATAACAATTTCATATCTAATAGTTCAATAAAATAGTAAATTTCCGCTGGCACGAGTTTTGTTATCGCGTTCCATTGCGTTTGAATTCAAAGTATTAGCAAGTTATCGAAAATCGCATTCAAGGTAAATGCAACTTTTTCCCATACCTAACTGTTAATACTTATTGTAAATGTTTTGATGTGCGTTTGTCGAGTTTTAATCGCTAACGCAAACGCGGCTCTAGTGGAAATGCACTATAATATAAAAATCAATTCCCAACGCTTTAATATATAACTGTAAGGCATTCTCGGGACGTGAAAAGTTCAATAGGGCTCCAATGTAGATAATTGCGTCTACTTTCAAAAGCAAAGTTATACATACTTTTTTGAATAACAGAAGTAATATTAAAACAAGGAAGAACGCTGAAGTCAGTATGCTCGACTGCAAGATACCCTATACAAAATCTATATGTACCTTAGGTTAGGTTCTAAAAAATCGGGTATATCTTTGATTGGGTTTATACCTAAATTTTTTTTGGGCCTACCCATATTAGTCTATTTCATTGGGACTATCATAGACATAATTTATACTAAATTAATTTTCTAGAATAAAAAGCAATGACGTTTTTATGTAAAAACCCAATATTTTGGGGTAAATTTGTATGGGGGCTATACCTAAAATTTTGCTGGTTTTAGATATTTTATTGGGACTATCATAGACATAATTTATACTAAATTGAAATTTTCTAGAATAAAAAACAATGACGTTTTTATGTAAAAACCCAAAATTTTGGGGTAAATTTGTATGGGGGCTATACCAAAACTTTTGTTGGTCCTATCCATATTGGGATATTTTATTGGGACTATCATAGACATAATTTTTACTAAATTTGAACTTTCTAGAATAGAAAACAATGACGTTTTTATGCAAAAACCCAAAATTTTGGGGTACATTTGTATGGGGGTACCCCTTTAAATAGGTCTAGAGAAAAACCGTTTGTAAGTGCACACTTGACGGCCTAGGAGAGTCTAAGTTTCAATTTTGAAAGCTCTACCTCTTATAGTCTCCGAAATAATCGTTTTCATACGGCAGACAGCATGACAGACGGACAGACGGACGGATGGACGGTCGGACAGGGCGACGGACGGACGGACGGACAGACATAGCTAGTTCGACTCCCCTTCCAATGCTGATCAAGAATATATATACTTTATAGGGTCTATCTTGCCTCCTTCTGTCTGTTACATACATTCGCACAAACTAAATATACCCTTTTACCCTTTGGGTACAGGGTATAAAAATATTCGGATTCGGCTAAAAAATATTTTATTTTCTGACATAGAAATCTTACAATGTTTATCGTATGATTTTGGGTTCGCTCAATTCAAAATCGATATTCATTTCGTTTCAAGAGATCTGCGTTTAATTTGGATTAGCAATAATTACTTTAAAAATTCTTTATAAAACCCCAAACGAGTTTCCATAAATTTAAACATAACATTATATTTTGCTAAAACTATCATTTTAATTCTAAAACAAAAGATAGTTCTTATTTAATTAATGCCTAAACAAAAACGCCTACGAGCAATTTGTACAATTTTGCATAATTTATAAATGCAAATTAAGATTTTATAAAATAAAAGCAAAAAATATTACGCATACGTCACGTTGTCTGTAGCTAAATCATTCACCAACGCCATTTACAATATTAAATTGCGTAATTAGTGCGATTGTATGTTAAACAAAAACTAATTAGTGGTGTCACTTAGGTTGACATGCCAAAAAAGTCTATTTATTCGTTTTCTTTTTCCCAAAAAGAAAACAAAAAAAAAAACAAAGAGTAGGTTGACTACATAGCAGCAGCTGCCAAAAAGAAAAAAAAAAAAAGAAAGCCCACGGGAATCTCCAGACTGCTGTTTCAGCTGTCTACTGGCAAACATTAGCATTTTCGGAGTGTCACACTTTTAAAGACAACCTTTACTTCACTTTACTTCAGCATTATGCCGCTGTCGTCATAAATACACTCATACACATACTTATTTTACATTTTTGTGTATGCAAAATGGCTACCAACGCTAATATAAATTTATTGGCGGCATAAAATACGCAGTGCCGAGCAACTTTGGCGTCTCTATACTGTCTGCTGGTAGGCAACTTACTTTGGCACAATTTCGCCGTTCGAGACGAGGCGAGGGGCGAGGCCATTTTGAAACATGTACAAAATTTATTGCACTTGGCTGCATTGACATTGCCCAAAAAATGTGTTGCAACCCAACCCAAAGTTCTAAGCTGCTGCATTTGAGCGTGGAATTTTGAGGTTTTACCATCCGTTGCCGCTATTGCTTCTACAGCTGTTGTCTGTAGTATTCTGTTGCCACTTGGTGTCGACACTATTTAAAATACATTGCAAAACGCTACACACACACAGATTTGTTAAACGTTTTGGAAACTCTTTCTCATACTCGTTCTATTGGAAATTTCGAAAAATATATCTATGTAGTATTGTATCTTCTTCCCCTTTTTTGCTTAGATTGTACCGATTTGCTGGATTCACGCCAATCTTGTGTTTGCGTTTTAAGCTACTTTCTCTTTATATCTGCGGCATCATATGCAGCAAAATTCTGCTGTGATTTTATCGTTTGGAAATTATGCTCTAATTTTCATACAGTTTTCTTCTTTGAGTTTTACTTGCCACTGCCATTGCTATGGCTGCTACTGCTGCTGCAAGAAGTGTTCTTCTGTACATGATGAAGTACAAATGTATCTATTGTAGCAGCAATCATACAGTAGCGTGTGAAAGCGTAAATATAATTTAAATTTATGATATTGTATTTTGTTGGAATAACTTAAAGAATTAAGCTGTATAAACAGCTCTATTAGTTGAACATTTTTTAATATTATTATTTATAACAACAACAAATTGGAGCATGATTCCGCTGCCTTTTTGCACTCAAGGTAAGACGAATATTTAAAAAAACGTTTTACGTTTTAAAGATCACTTTGAAACGAAAAGAAGAATTATTAAAATTTTAAATTTCATGCCAGAATTTTCAATTTCAAAATGGCAAGATATAGTATATAAAATCTGATTAGATTCACTTTCACCTAGATACTCGCTCGATAGGTCATCATATTGCATCCGCCATTTTGAAATTGAAAATTCTGACATGGAATTTTAATTCAGTGATCCCGAACACCCCGAGTAATAAGTTTGAAGCAAATATAAAGACTTTTAAATATGTATGTTTTATTGACCCTCAAAGAGTGTTTTCAACACTTGAATTTGGATCTTAGTCGATATAAAAAATACGTGTCTATTTTTTCCTAGCTCAGTCATATAACCATAGTTTCGTTAAGATCTGTGAGTATCACTTAGGTAGCTTTACTTGTAAGAAGACATTTCCGGAAAATTTTGATCAGAGGGTAATGGAGGCCTTTAAAGCGAGAAGCCACTATTCTGAGATGATAAGACATAGAGACTTAATATGAGACTCATTTGAAAGGTAGTTAAAAAAAAAAACATTTTAAACGTATTCAAGTGATTTTAAAAGTTTGGGGCCAAAATTTGATTATTTTTATCTTTTTTTTTTTTTTTTTATTTTAGCCGACCACAGATTCATCTTTGAAATGAATATACATAGACATTTAATTATAAACGCATTTGAAAGATCGTTAAAAAATATTTTGAAATGTTTCGGTGTTTTTCGAAACTGGAATATGGATCCATCCAAGGGTCTGAAGATTGCTCATGTCAAAGCTTTCCGCTATGTAGCTAAATCAATTCCGCTACATCCGACACCGTACTACTAAACCTTCAACTAAATTAGGCGTGGTAAAGCCGTTCTTTCCACTCTTTGTAGTAGTTTCAGATCTTACCTCAAGGCTCTCATAAGCGGCGGTACGTTTTTTGTGATGTCCTTGAGTTAGTTTAAAATCTAGTGCAGTAAGAAATCACGATCATATAATTTTTTCTCTTCTTTAAATATTTTTCTGACTTGTCACTTCTACTTCGTATCGACTAGCTTTTTGCTTACACCCGTTAAACATCCTGGTTCTCTTTGGTTTTGTAAAAGATTTTATCTTTCTCTATTTTCATCCATTGCTGAACTTTTCGGGAAACATAAGAATCTAGCACTGAAGAAAGTTCTCGCCTCGTCGTAACCCGAACCAATCTAAAATATTCCAAAGAACAAAAGTGCTGCTCTGTCAGGTCATGTGAAATGTATGGGAATAGGTGGTATTTGGGATGAGCCACGTGGATTTGCAAGTTACGTCTGACAGAAAACTTCCTCAAAAAAATCTTCAATTCTGTAACTTCCAATCTGGAACAGTCCACGTCTTTAACGTTAAAGTCACCACATTTCTGACAAACCCCAGAGCAATTAATATCCATAATATATTTGGAGTTTAGGGTAAAAAAAAGAACGAAAACTTAAACTTTCATAGAACCATAGAACTCAACCACATTTTAGCAAACAACTTTTAATCAATTCACTTGTAGCATGATTTTAAAAAAATTTAAAATCTTTAATCCTATTTCACACTTTTAACCTCGTAATATTTTTTTTCCCCTTTACTGAACAATTTTCTCAATTCGATAAGCCATAAATTTTATACAAAACTACGGCAGCAATCCAACGATTTTTCTCACGCCAACTTCAAGAAAATTTACAACACTGCAGATTTAAGTGAAATGCAACGTTGCTACTTAGTATTTTCTATGCGGAAAAACTGGTTTTTATTGCGCGCATAGTAATGCAGACACACAATATACATACATAGTACGTATTTATATACTTATACATATAGACAAAGTACTAAACGAATATATAAATATATATATTCCACTGATGCAGTCTTTGTTGAAAAACGCGCTACTCGCACTAAAGTGTACAAAACGTGTTTGGCTACCAAAGTTGGCAGTGTTGTAAAGAACAGCAAAGAAAAAGAAAAATACATTTATATATAAAAAAATTGACTTTCGTTGATTGGCTTCGTGATTTCGCATTTTCTTTGCAGATTTTTATTGAAACTCACACACACACATAAAATTTCGAGACTTTGTAAATTTGTCAGTACTAGAATGTGTTAAAATTTTAAAAACCATCTCGAACAAAACACCCAAAGAATAAAGAAATCGCACGCGCTATGCATATTCTACATTTTTTTTTTTTTTTTTGTAGGGGGAATCACAGCAAGTGTAATGAAAGAAAAAAAAGGGTTTTTTATTGTCATTTGCTGTATGTGATTTCAATATTGCTAAAGTGGATCGAATAGAGAAGGTGACAAGCATGAACTTTTCGCTGTGATTGAGTTGTTAAATATTTAGTTCTTTTTGAAACGAAGAAATGAAAAAAGAATCAGCTAGTCCTTTATAGTCGACAAGTAGATATGCTATGTACTGTCTTACAATAAGTGCCTATTAAATTCTATTGAATGACAATTTATTTATTTATTTATTTTTTTTTTTATAAAGCCAATGTTCGCATGATGCAATTATAGCAGGTGACTTCAGACACAACAGTGCCTTCAGACACAATAGTCCCTTCAGACACAACAGTGTCTTCAGACACAACAGTGCCTTCAGACACAATAGTCCCGTCAGACACAACAGTGCCTTCAGACACAACAGTGCCTTCAGACACAACAGTGCCTTCAGACACAACAGTGCCTTCAGACACAACAGTGCCTTAAGACACAACAGTGCCTTTAGACACAACAGTGCCTTTAGACACAACAGTGCCTTCAGACACAACAGTGCCTTCAGACACAACAGTGCCTTCAGACAGAACAGTGCCTTCAGACACAACAGTGCCTTCAGGCACAAAAAGGGTCTCAGACACAACATGGCCTTCAGCCACATAAGTGCCTTTAAACAAAACAGTGCCTTTAGACACAACAGTGCCTTCAGACACAAAAGTGCCTTGAGACACAAAAGTGCCTTGAGACACAAAAAGTGCCTTGAGACACAAAAGTGCATTCAGACACAACAGTGCCTTCAGACACAACAGTGCCTTCAGACACAAAAGTGCCTTGAGACACAAAAAGTGCCTTGAGACACAAAAGTGCCTTGAGACACAAAAGTGCCTTGAGACACAAAAGTGCCTTGAGACACAAAAAGTGCCTTCAGCCACAACAGTGCCTTCAGACACAACAGTGCCTTCAGACACAACAGTGCCTTCAGACACTACAGTGCCTTCAGACACAACAGTGCCTTCAGACACAACATGGCCTTCAGCCACATAAGTGCCTTCAGACAAAACAGTGCCTTCTAGCACAACTGTGCCTTCAGACACACAAGTGCCTAAAAGACACATAAATGGATCTGCCGTTACGACACGGCTTACTCCATATTATGCTAGGCTATCAGTCTTGTTACCATAATGCGTCCCTCTTTTGAGGTTTTGCGAATAGGCGCCAGTTGCCTTTTTTAGCGAGGTTGTTACGCGAGTAAAGTTGAGCTTAAATCTACTCACAATCAGATCTGTTATATACTAATCATATATCCCTGTTATAGTAACTCCTCTAATACTGCCACTCTAATAAAATAAAATCGACCCACTTCTTTAGACACAATGCCACCAGTTCTGTCAGCTGTTCGGATTTCACTGATAATATAGCTAGCTGCAGCTAACCTTTTTCAAACATTAATATACTTCAGGAACACCTAAATATTATTGATCTTATTTGATTCTTATTGATTAGTTTTTCGTCCGAATCATTCAAAAAATAATTTATGGCAATATTTTACTTTTTTAAATATGCTGCCATGTCATTTTGTCTGCATGTCTGTCTTTCATATGAAATCAATTGGAGACCATAAGAAACAATGCCACCAAACTATGGTTTGTATCTGAAGGCATTTCGTCACTGTCTCTTTCTAATTTGCTAACAAATTTTGTTGAGTATGGACCGAAACCAAAGCTAACCAATTTCTCGTACTCTTCTCTCCTGCCGTGGTGAAATAAAATATAATTCACCACAAACTAAGTTTTTAAATTTATGGAAGCAAAGATTTCCGGAATACGTCACCTGCTATAAATGCATCTTGAAAGTTAGTACCTTTCAATTTTATAGGCTAAAATATTTAGAATTCTTCAAAATCCATTTATTTAAAATTTTTCACATACGTTTCTACAAATTCAATATACCTATTCAACTTTCGTATAGTGTATCATAAGAAGCAATTGCACAAATTGCGCGTGACTTTCTATATTTATTTTTTTACGGTTTAACATTTATAATGGAAATGTTAAATTTTAAACAAGTTTAAAATGGAGTTTTAGCAACTAGAATCGCAGATGAACAATAAATCATGAGTAACATTTAAGTGGTAAATAAAACTCTCTTAAGTTTCAAGAGTATAAAAACTTTCGAATTTGTTTTTCTAAATAAACAGCTGATTATCGCATTAAGGTCGTTCTTCATTTTATCAAAATTATCATCAGGAAATACATTAAAAATATATGAAATATGTTTTACGCGTTCTGATATTCAAATAACAAAAATAAGAAGCATTTCTCTATAATTTTCTTCTTTTTTTGTTGACATGTTTTCTGTTTTTCATATGTATGTCAAGTACAAATCAGCATCGCAAATGAATAGACAACAACAACAGAAGACAAACATGCATAGAACATAATATCGTATACAGGATGAATGAGTAGCAGCAGAGCTTACTTTGCAGCTTCAGTGCTGCTGTGATGGCGCAAGAAAATTAATGAATGGTCCCCACAATGAGACGGCGTCATCATTGAGCTTCGAGTAGTGTAAAAGCAACCACCCAAGTACCTCGACACTTCAGTTAAGTCAAGGCAAAATACAGGCGCACACAAACCAAAAAGACAGACTACTGTCAGTTGAGCAGTTTATCATTTTTCAACATATTTTTCCATAGCGTACAGAAATGAAATGAAATGAAATAAAACAAAAACAAAATAACAACAACAACAAATTTTACTTTATGTTATTATTTACAGCAGTTTTTCGTTAGATTTAAAAGAGGGTTGTACGATGAGAACAAACAATGGACTTGAAAGCAAAGCTTGAAATAAACATACGTTCTCATATTAAGAACATTCGTTCTTATGTCAAGAATATTCGTTGTCATATTAAGAACATGCGTTCTTACATTTGATCTTATATCAAGAACATTCGTTCTTCTATCAAGAACATTCGTTCTTATATTTAAGAACATTCGTTCTTATATCAAGAACATTCGTTCTTTTATTTAAGAACATTCGTTCTTATATCAAGAAACATTTGTTCTTAGTAAACGAATAGTTAAAAGCGGACAGTCAAAAATAAAAGTTTCTGAGAGCGTGGATCACTTCCTTCACTGCTTAACCTTCTCATTTTGTAGTTTAAACTTTTGAAAATTGGTTCTTCCATACAAACGCTTTGAGTTCGATTGAAGAACCCGCAGAAAATTCCTTGCTTGATTTCGTGTGTTCTTAGATCGAGTATCCTATCGACTTTTTATTAATTCCAATTGTCAGCATTCTTTCATTATCTGCATCATTACATCTTATGTTAACAGTCATTCTGCAATTTAAAGATCATAGAGCTCCTTTGGCTGCTCTACTGCGTTTCTACCAAGCCCGATCTGTAGAAAATACAAATGAATTCAAGAAAAGACGTTCAGTTATTCCTCCTTTCTTTAATTAGAGATTGAAGAATGTAGTAAATTTATAGCGGAGTTTTTAAAAAAAAACGTATACAAACTTTATGGCCGACAAATAAATACACCCATTTGAATTCTGAAGCTAAAATAAATGGTGTTTAAAAGTGGTTATTTCATATCAGCTCTAAAGGATCTAAGTTTCAAGCTAGTTGGTTCTATCTTTGATGGTAAATTTCCCCTTCTACACTACGGGTACAGAAAATAACGAACATCAAGGTAAGAATAATTGTTGGTACCGTTTTCATTGGGTTGGTCAAGGAAGGAAACTTGGACAGGTGAAAGGTAATATTAGATAAATCCACACACCATCAAGTGGTACATAGACGGGTATCTCACCGAAGAAAACGGCGTTTTAGGAGTAGCTGGCCCAAGATCAAAACTTTGGGAACCCCTAGGAAGATACATTGGCATCTTCCAGGCAGAGATCTGTACGATAATTCGCTGTGCGAAGATCAATAATGACAAGAACTATTGCGAAATAACAATACTATCAGACAGCCAAGCAGCTTGTAAGGCACTACAGTCTGATAGAAGAGGCCTAACGGTACTAGAACAAAACAAAAGGGCACAACTGTTGTGGGTGCCCACGAACAAGCAGACACACTAGCCAGGAAGAGGGCCACAATTTCTGTGAGAGGCCCTGAACTTTATGGTCCCATTGGGAGCCAGACAATACGTAATACGATAGAAAACGAGCGAGGGATGAGCACTGGTTTTTAGGGCAGGGCACAAGCCAAATTATTAATAAAGGGATCCAACTCTAAGGTTACCAAGCATTGGTTAAGCTTAACAGAACCCAACTACGGATCATGTTAGGTAACGGGCCACTGTAGACTCTGGTAACACCTACATGTAATGGATGTAGCAAGCTCATGGAAGCTAGCTATGGAAGAAACACCCATCCTTAACCTATCAGAATGTGAAGCTACATCCAGAAAGAGATACTTATTGTTTCTTCTAAAGCAGAAGAAAAGTGGATTATAATTGTATTGGGTGCGCAACTAAATAATTTCGTATTTTTTTGTTAAAAAAACCATTTATTTAAGTATGAAAGTGAAAAAATATTTTATTCAAAATATTGTCCATCGGAAGCGGTAACTTTTCCCATCTTTCAGGCAATTTATGGATTCCATCCCAAAAAAACTTCTCATCTTTTGCGCCGAGAAAATCATCAAGCCATTTTTTTATACCTTCAACATTGGTGAACCGTCTTCCAGAAAGGTGATTCTGCATCGACCGAAACAAGTGGTAATCAGAAGGAGCTATGTCTGGGCTATAAGGCGGGTGAGGTAGAATTTCCCATCCAGCATTTTCCAAATAATTTTTGGCCGGTACTGCAACATGTGGCCGAGCATTGTCATGATGGAAAATCAATTTTTCGTGTCTGGTCGCCCATTCTGGCCGTTTTACGGCTATTGCTTGCTTCAAATGTATCAATTGTTGCCTGGATAGCTCTCCCGTGATTGTCTGGTCCGATTTTAACAGCTCATAGTACAGCACACCCTTCTGATCCCACCAAATACAGAGCATTACCTTCAAACCATGAATATTCAGCTTTGGTGTCGATTTGGCTGGTTGGCCTGGCTTCACATATGATCTTTTACGCTTAGGGTTGTCGTAATGAATCCACTTTTCATCGCCAGTGACAATACGATGCAAAAACGATTTCTTTTGTGGCGATTAAGCAGCATTTCAGACATGCAAAATCGTCTCTCAACGTCTCTCGGCTTTAATTCATGTGGCACCCAATTTCCTTGTTTGTGAATGTATCCAGCTGCTTTTAAACGTTTAGAAATGGCTTGTCGAGTGACTTCCAATGGTTTTCCAAGTTCTTCTTGAGTTTGACATAAATCTTGATCGAGTACTGCCTCCAAATCTTCGTCTTCAAACTTTTTTGATGGACCTGGTCGCTCTTTGTCTTCTGTGTCAAAATCACCACTTTTAAATCGTGCAAACCACTGCTGACATACTCTAACCTCTGGAGCATATTCAGGATAAGCTTCTGAGAGTAAACGATGTGCTTCTGTTGCACTTTTCTTTAAATTGAAGAACAAAAGTAAACCTCCCCGCAAATGATGTTTTGTTGGAACG
The DNA here is from genome assembly GCA_018903435.1 of Leucophenga varia. NCBI lineage: Eukaryota > Metazoa > Arthropoda > Insecta > Diptera > Drosophilidae > Leucophenga > Leucophenga varia. Next base: position 118,574 of record JAEIFJ010001183.1, on the reverse strand, counting down.
TAACTTGACATTTTGACTGTAATAAAAAAAAATTTGTGTGTTTACTAATATTCACTGTGACATATCAAATGTTCTTGATTTTTTTGGCGCGCTTTAACATAGAATAGCTGTCACTGTCAAAATATTGACTACATAAATAGATATAAGGTTAGTAACAAAAACGAAATTATTTAGTTGCGCACCCAATAAAAAAAAAAAAAAAAAAGTCTGAAGACACGGTTTTGGTGACCATTTTGGAAATCTACAACTCAAGATATTTGCAAGTTCTTGAGAAAGAACCCCATTTTCGGTGTAAACTATTGATATATAAAAAACATTTCCCGTAAATAAATTGTTCAAGTAAGAGAGAAATTATTATTATTTTTTGAAAGTTTCTCCACTATTTTAAAGGCCATGAGTACTTTTTTTTTGCCAAATTCACTGACAGTATTTACCGTTTTACTAAGTGTCTAATTTCCAACTGCATTTTACTGAAACTAATGAGCAGATCTATTACAACATAGCTGTTCACTAATTTGAATTAGCCTGAAGTAGTTCTAGTGCGCACTTCAAAAATTTCAACTAAATTTTCATACAACCCTAATTTTCTTTTTTTCGTTTTTCACCAAATAATGCAGCACACTTCCGACAATGTTACGCTGCCACTCCGGTTTCATTTATAACATAGAAAACATATATTTCTATTCTATTCTCTTTTATTTTTATTTTTTTTTTTTTGTTTCACCCAGAAAATTTCTTTACTTTGTTTTTTTTTTTTTTTTTTGGTATAGAAATTGTATTTTTTCGTTTGAATATTTCGCCAGCATTCATTCGTTCTTGTCTCTGTCGTATTTTTTTATTATTTGGTGTTTTTTTTTTTTTTTTTATTCCTCTTATTTTGGTCAGAACGCTGACAACAACGATGACAGCTGTCGACGCGGAGGTCACAGTAGCGTTTTCAGTTGCCGCGGGGGTCGTCATCATCATCAACAGCAGCGGCGGCAGCAGCAGCAGAAGAAACAGTAGCATTCAAATCATCGTCATCACAGCCGCTTCCATTGAGGGTAATAGTGCTAGAAATAGGCTGTACCAGGTTTGGCCGTGTGTTATGGGCGTCGGTAATATCAAATGTGGTATTGCGGCAACTCAATTTGAATTTGTGTATGTGTGTGAGTGAGTTATTTTGTTCGTCATTTCGACAGTCGCTTGTTCCCGTGAGCGTAATATGTACACGGCTGACTGTAAGCAGAAGGACGTACAACAACAAAAGAAATATATATAAAAACTATGCATGACTGAGTGAATGAATGAATGAATGAATGAAAGTACATATGCATTCGCATGAATAAATGGATGACCGAGTGACTGAATGAATGAATGAGTGAATGCGACACTAAATAAAAACATGAATGAGTGGTGCTTTATACTGTTCTTCTTCTCTAAAACAGTTGAAGGACAATGCCAACCAGCAGGCTGGAAATAAAATATATAAAATTGCAGTGAAAGTAACAAAGAATTAAATAAAAATGTATCTAAACAAATGAAATAGAGAAGTGAATGAAAACAACAACAAACATTTTAAATTAAATAAATTGTTAACTTGAACGAAACAAGGGAAATATATTATATTTAATTTAATTGTTAACTTAAGTGGATATCTTTTTTTCATTTTCACGGACTTTAAGTTGTAAGATTTTTTTAAATTTAAAATAAAGTGCATTGCCTGAGGGAACTGCTCTACCCAAAAATATATTTAATATTTTTAAATGAGGTATGATACCTCTTAACCTTTTCCGATATCGGTGATATTAACGACAGAGGACTGATAAAATCTTTCGAAAACAATTTTTTTTACTTTTTTACAATTTTCTTTGATAACTTTGTCGCCTGTTTTCGGTTGAAAAATCTATATTTTTATACCCTGTACCCAAAGGGTAAAAGGGTATATTAAGTTTGTGCGAATGTATGTAACAGACAGAAGGAGGCAAGATAGACCCTATAAAGTATATATATTCTTGATCAGCATTGGAAGGGGAGTCGAACTAGCTATGTCTGTCTGTCCGTCCGTCCATCTGTCCGTCTGTCCTGCTGTCTGCCGTATGAAAACGATTATTTCGGAGACTATAAGAGGTAGAGCTTTCAAAATTAGAAACTAGACTCTCCTAGGCCGTCAAGTGTGCACTTACAAACGGTTTTTCTCTAGACCCATTTTAAGGGGTTCCCCCCCCATACAAATGTACCCCAAAATTTTAGGTTTTTGCAAAAAAACGTCATTGTTTTTATTCTAGGAAGTTCAAATTTAGTATAAATTATGTCTATGATAGTCCCAATAAAATATACCAATATGGGTAGGACCAAAAAAAATTTTAGGTATAGCCCCCATACAAATTTACACCAAAATTTTGGGTTTCTACAAAAAAAAACGTCATTGTTTTTTATTCTAGAAAATTTCAATTTAGTATAAATTATGCCTATGATAGTCCCAATGAATCAGACAAATATGGGTAGGCCCAACAAAATTTTAGGTATAACCCCATTTAAAGATATACCCGATTTTTAAGTTTTTCTATGAAAATTCATTTCAATGAGTTATGGTAGTCAAATAGAACCTAACTTAAGGTACATAAAGATTGGGTACAGGGTATCTTGCAGTCGAGCATACTCGACTTCAGCGTTCTTTCTTGTTTTTTTTTTTTTGATTTCTAGGAACACCCTCAATTCCCACAATAAACGCAACAATTGCAGTGAAGTGCTGGCAACCCTAAAAAAATCTGTTGTGTTCTATCGCTTCATTGTTACTAACCCTAAACCATCAGCTGAAAAATTGTTATTTTTTAGGGTTGGCAGCACTTTACTGCATAAATGGCGGTAATTCTGCAATAATAAGTGCAAAAGAGACAGCGATAAATATGGCCTTGGCTATCTGTAAGCCAATGACTGCAGTAAGTTGTTTTACTAAACATAGTCAGGCCACAATTACATGAGAAATATGTGCAACTAGACCTTAAAAGGCAAGGTTCCCGCTTTCCATAGTCTTTGACACATGACGGCCGAAATGTTGTTAATTTTGCATATCATATTTTTAATGAGCTCTTTTCATGATCTTGGCTCAACAAAAAAACATCTCAAATCTAACCATAAATGAGACTTCACGGAAGGGTTGGAGGAGGTATCTTTTGCCTGGACCTGGAGATTGGAGAATCCTTCAGACTTCCTTCTCCTCCCGATCACTACAGCGTCTTTGAAGCTGAAACGCATGCTTTACACGAAGCCATGCATCATTATGGGCACCACTCAGGCAAAAAGTATACACTTTCTCAGATACTCAAGCTGCTTAAAAGCACTTGACTCACGTAATGTTAATGTCTAAAACAACCTCCCAGTACCACATATCTCTTAACGAGATGGCCGAGCAATAGATACTAAGATATTCTAAGTAATTGCAAAGCAAATAGCTTGGCCAGAGCAGGTACAAATTCAGTTATTCCTTCAGGGATCCAGGGAGGAGTTTGACAGGAATTCCCATGGCCACGCTGAAAGAAATAGCCAAGTTTGCAGAGATTAGATGGACCACAAATCCAAAATGAAGTATCACAAAACTCATGTGGACAGAATACAACACCAAGCGAACAGTCCAACTCATGCGCCACAGTAGACAGACTATATCCATGTTGGTAGGAGCTCTCACGTTACACTGCCAGGTTGGCAGACATGTCGCTCGATTAGGACTTGTGTAGAAGTTATAGAAACGAGTAAGAGGAGGGAGACAGTAGAACACTCTGCTCTGTCACTGTCCAGCCCTTGGATAAGTAAGGTTTGTCGTTCTTGGTAGGCCATTTCTTGATTGTCTGGCTCAAATCACATCAGTCAAGATTGGTGCAGTGGTTGCCTTTATAAGAAAATCAAGCTGGAGCAGGGAGAATCACAGTTTACCTTATCTGGCATAGACTGAAAATTACTTATTGAGCTTCTAAACTTACGAACGACATCCACAATCGTGATCTGACAGATGTCGTTTGCAAGGTTCGTCGTTAAGTAGATGCTTCTCTGATGAAAGTTTCTTTCTTAATTTCGAACACAAATATTCAAAATCAAAGTAGTTCAAAACAAATTTTTCAAAAACTTAAAAAAAAAAATTTATAGGCAATAAAGTATTTTTTTTCGAAACGTTACAGTTTAGCTTCACTAAAAATAAGAGAAAGCATAGCAATGCTACCAGAAAATCAATTGATTTCATTGGATGAAGCCAAAAAATTGGCAGCACGTAGTGCAGTTGATGCCTGGATCGATGAGAGTACCAAAGTCATAGGCATTGGTAGTGGTTCAACGGTTGCATTTGCAGTACAACGTTTAGCTGAACTTATTTGGACTGAGGGCAATATTTGTGATGTAACCTGTGTGCCGACATCTTTTCAATCGCGACAATTGATCTTGGAAAATAAACTAAAACTTGGTGATTTGGAACTGCATCCACAGGTCGATATAATGTTTGACGGTGCCGATGAGGTTGATTGTGGCTTAAATCTTATAAAGGGTGGCGGTGCATGTATGGTGCAGGAAAAAATTGTGGCATATAATGCAAAGAAATTGATAATTGTCGCAGATTATAGTAAGAAATCAATAGAATTGGGACAACAATGGTGTCGCGGCATACCCATTGAAGTGACACCACTTGCTTGGGTACCGGTGCGACGTCGCATTATGGCCTTATTCGATGGTGATCCCGAATTGCGTATGGCTAAAATGAAAGCTGGCCCGTTGATAACAGATAATGGAAATTTTATACTCGATTGGCATTTTGTTGCAAATCGTGAATATGATTGGAAAGAGGTTAACTATGCGCTAACCATGCTGCCGGGTGTTATCGATACGGGACTCTTTGTCGATATGGCATATAAGGCCTATTTTGGTATGCCAGATGGTACTGTACGTGTACAGAATCCAGAGCCACGTAATAAATGTTCAGATTTTTGAAGAAATTTTTTATAGTTTGTAGGTGTTCATTTTGAAATTAATTATGTTCTACACTGAGAAAAAAAAACTACTAAAATTTCCACTTTTAATAAATTTCAAAAAGAAAGAAAAAAATGCAAACATTTAAAAACACTCAAATTGATTCATGTAGAAAAAAATTACTAAAACGCCACAGAAAGCATAAAAAATTGCTCAAATGGGTAAAAAAAAAAATTATTACTTGTATTGCTGCAACTACAACTTCTGCGCTGTAGCGTTATTCAAACCGCAATTGAAAAGTTCTAAGCATGCAATTGACATGGACAATACGACAAGGACCAAAAAAAATAAAACAAAAATAAACGAAACAGAAAAAATAAAATGGCGAAAACAAATTTCGTCTTTTTGAACGCCCACAAAAGCCACAACAGCAGTGATAAAGTGATACAGAGAGGGTTCGGTTCCTAAAAATAAGTCTCAAACAGTGTGTACAAAAAAAAAAAATTGAGAAAATTTAGCAGAAACAAGCAAATGGCAGCTAAAATTTCAATTTGCCATCGTAATAAACAGAACAATGCCAAAGCGCACTCTTTTATTTTAGTGACACAATCGCAGTCATGAATGGGATGGAATACTATGAAATGAAATGGAGACGCAGTAACTTATTTTCTCTATGTAAAGGGTGCTTAAATACAAAAAAAAACAGTTAATGAAGTATTTGATGTGCAGTTAGTTCCGAAATTAATTATATAAACTGGGATACTGCATTAGTTTATAGCCGGAAATCGATGTTCTAGTTTGGATAGTCTGGAGACACCTTCCATCCTTCTAGAAAAGTTCTTTAACTTGTGGAAAAGTCATCAACGCTGCGTGATAACATACCGAAGACAGTACTTCTGTGGAGACGTTGGCGACATTCTCATATAAATTTGGGTTATGTCATGCATGACATGTCTTGGACGACTTCATACATAACATCCATAGCATATCTTACGCGACTTCATGCATGACATGACTTGCAGGACTTCATGCATGACATGTCTTGCACGACTACATGAATGACATGTCTTGCAGGGCTTCATGCATGACATGTCTTGCAGGACTTCATGCATGATACGTCTTGCACGACTTCATGCATGACATGTCTTGCACGACTTCATGCATGATATGTCTTGCCTGACTTCATGCATGATATGCCTTGCCTGACTTCATGCATGTCATGTCCAGAGAGAGTTCTTGTGTGTTTGTCATGGATGTGGGCAACTCAACACTCATAGTACTGACATTGTGTTAGAGGCACAAAAGCTAGAAGAGCTGGAGTCCCATTTAAGGATTATGCAGAACTTGTGATAATTAAAAGAAGGAGAAAAATGTGGAGCACATGCATCTGAGAAAATACTTCCTAAAACATTTGTTCTAATGTGGATGGTCTTTATACTGATCGGACATCTTGTGGAATCACAATGGGCCATAATGGGCAAAAGTGTTGAAGTGTATGTTTGTGCACTCGAACACTTAAGCATAGGTAAGGTTAGGGAGGCTGGTCCCATTATGGTGGCGGCTCACACAGACCAATTTGGCCCTTAGTGATGCCTACTCTTAGGTCGTTTAGTATTCCTGTAGTATTCTTGCCTGTTTGGTAAAAAGATAAAAGCTGGCTAGACATCAATCTGACCACATCTCCCTGTGATGCGATCCATGATGAGCAAAAGGGTAGCAGTCTTATTTTGGCTACAGCTGGGACTCTAGGGTACTATGCTCCTTGCATTTCCTGCACTGTCCTCATTGGTAATTTTTTTAGCTTTTTAACATGAGCAGCCACTAGACAATGACCTGTTAAAATGCCGATCAGCAGTCTGCAGTCTCTCCTGTGGAGCTGCAGCAGGTACTGCGATAGTTTTTTGCTACGGTTCTTCCACATTTTTTGGATACTCCGCAGTTGAATCTGTTCCTCCACTTTTTTTTCCAAATTCAATCGTGGAAATCCAACGTAAACTAACTTAAAAATATTTCTCTATAAAAAGAGTCGATGTCACTGGTCTTATGGAAAGAAGCCGCTTCAGTCTCCGTCGGGAAGTATTCATAGTTGATGTCATCACCAATCGATTGGCAGAAGCCGGAAGACGATCATTGTAACTGTTGTTATATTTGATTAATCAGCTTAATACCGTTCGGTTCTCGCAAATCTCGGAGAAGCGCCTCATTGTACACCGTTAATATGTCGTAAGGTCTTGTTTGGAAGTACTTGGACTCATTTATTTGTTGGAGTTTGAGAACTGCAACAGATGCAAACCGTTCAGGTAGTATCTTGGCACAAAGAACTCAAAATATCCAATCAAAAGAGAAACTGCCGCAAAAAAAAAAGAGAGGACTTCGTGAAGTCGCAGGACTTCTGCCGCAAACTTAAAATCCCAAGAGAGAAAGACAAACCATTAATGATAGAGCTTAGAACAAAACACCCTTTTTCAATTGCTCTACAACTGCTAACCGCAATGAACGCCCTAAACTGTTCAACCACGCCCAGAATTTAGACAATTTCACACAATTTGCAAGCGCCGCAGCGTACAGAGAGTGCATGCAATTGTTAAATATGTATAGTATTGTACATAGAAGGAAAACGAGATCGGAGACAAGCGAGAAAAATGAATGAAGTGCCAGCGTGCATACAACGTAAGAGCGTAGAAGCGTAAGGATAACGACGTAAGGATAACGATGAAGAAAACTAAGAGATGAAGACGAATTGTAGAGAGTAGGTCGCAAAGCAATGAACACTTCCGTTTCCGCGTTTCCGTTAGCTTGCACTGATTGTTTTATATCCTGTCGCGCGCCTGTCACTTCGAAAATTCACAAACTTGTTACGATTTCTTATGCTTGCTGTTTCTCTTGCGACAACAAGGACAATGACAACGAACGTTAGACTTAAACTATATACGTTAAAGACCAGACAGAATGAACATAAAATCAACTTGCTGGACAGACAGTATAACGCAACAAAATGACAAACAGACAGACAGACGGACAGGCAGGCAGAAGGACATGCTGCACGGAATCGAGAGTGACAGGCAATGTGACATTTTCGTTGTTGTTGTTGTTTTACTAAATGCCTCGTCGCAATCGTTCAGGACAACAAGGACAATGATGCTGCTGCTACTGCTGATGATGATGATGATGATAATAATGTAGCGTAAAGTCCTTTTGTTTTACTACTGGTTTTGACTCTTTATGGTTGTTGCTGTTACTTTTGTTGTTGTTGCGGCATTTTAATGCGGTCGCGCAAATAGTCCGTTTTACATATTTAATCAAAGTGACTACTAAAAGAGACAGAGAGAACTGCATTTAAAAGTAAAGCTGCCTAGTCTTTATGTCTATTGGTACAACATTATTGTCTGGTCTGTCTGTTTCAAATGTATCTCATCTATTCTATTCGTTCGTCTGTCTGTCGCTATGTGAGTCTGTGTTCTGTCTATTCGGTAGCCAGACTTGTTAATGGCCATCATAAACTCGAAACAGACAACAATTGTCCTAGGGGACAATGCCCGCATTCTCTCAAAGCTTAGGTAAAACAAAGCAGAGGCATTTGAATATTTTAAATATTCGCTAGATACGACGAATACAAAGTACAACGGCTTAAATTTTAGCTACATACTTAACTAACTATAAAAACTTAATTAGACATAAAAAATAAAGTGTAGGAGGATGCGATAATGTTGTCTTTAACAAGCACAAAACTTTGATACAGTTTAAAATTTATTTAGTAGAAGATATCGATGATAATTGTTGACCTATATACAATCATATGAATATAGGTTAATAATCGATTAATCATGCAAAGTATCATTGATCTTTAAGACTCAACATAACGTTCCAGCTTACCAGGCACAACGGAAATTGAAAAAGAGCTATGACAGTTCTCCAGTCGATACCATAGTAACCTGAGGCTTTTATTTGTTTTTTAACCTTCTTAAAAAAGAACTATGACTTATTCTTTATATTGGGTAGCTAAGAAGAAAAAGTTGCCCCGGCTTTATTCAAAATTTTCAGCAAATGATTCGTCTTCTAGCTTATTGCAACGACAACACCTTCTACTTTGTATTTGAATTCAGCTACTAAGTAAGAGTTGTCTTTTAATTTTGCTGGTAAACCTATATCTATATACAAAATAGTAAAAATGTTTCTATGTCCGCTATAGACGTTGAAACTATCTAACCGATTAGTCCCAAACCGGTTTCATTTGAAAGGTAACAATGCAAATATAATTATAGACCACTAAAACAGTGCATTAGGCCCATAAAGTAGTAAAAATGTTTCTATGTCCGCTCAAAAACGTTGAAACTATCTAACCGTTTCCCAGTCCCAAACCGGTCTCATTTGAAAGGTAACAATGCAAATATAATTATAGACCACTAAAACAATGCATTAGGCCCATAAAACATTAAAAATATTTCTAAATCCGCTATAGACGTTGAAACTATCCAACCGATGAGTCCCAAACCGGTTTCATTTGAAACATTCGGTTCATTCATAAAATCGAAAGAGAACCCGAAACGCCCGTACTACGTAGTAGCCAGGTATCTGATAGTAGATTATATAGCAAAACAGTAGTTATATGCTAATTATGTGAGGAATATGGGATTTCCCACAGCTACATCTAATTATCGTACCCATAATATTGGTCTGGATCAGCATATTAAAGCTTTTCATAGAAAAAATTCACTTATGTTTTCGCAAATCTTTGAATAACAACCAAGTTCTTGTAGTTTTGAAAATCTCTAAGGTTAGTTTAGTTAAAAGACTTAAAACATTAAAGTTACTATTAAGAATTTTGTGAGTGTTTTATATTTAAAAAAAAAAAAACGGCTTTCCCATACATTTTTTTTTCTAATATGGGCCGAACAGTGAGAGTGAGAATGCTTAATGGTTTCCTCTTTCTCTTAATATTTTACTGTAATCGTATTAGTCTAAAACATGTCAGAAAACCAGGCACCCAGACGAGGTGAACATTACAATATTCAGTGCCCTAAGTTTTCTTTCCCTAAGCTTTAAATTTCCCTTAAAATAAAATAAGCTACTTGCAAATAAGTCGGTACTATTTTGAAGGCGTTGGTAAGCTAAAGAGTAGTAAGACATTCTGCCAAAGAACCAAAATAACAGCCATGAGCAGTACGACTTATAGTTAAGCGCCTCTGTTAGAATTTCTGTTATATTCTTCAAAATAGAATAAAACTTTAAAAGACTGTACAAAGAGTTCTAATGTTACAAATTTCGTTCAAAACTCTTTTTTATAAACTTTACACAAAAAAAAAACAAAAATATCCTCAAAGTATGCATCACTTATTTATGCGCACAACAGCCCAAAAGCAGACTACCTTTTTTAACCGTTTTGCTTCTTATAACTTTTTTTTTATTATTTTTCCTTCGTGCTTAAATAAACAAAGTCTATTATTTGACAATTGTATTGAAGGGTTTAACATGGCCCTTCAGTCAATATGCTAATTTATGCATTTCTTTGCTTAATTTAATTAAAATTGAGTTGGTGCCACTTACCATCTTGACTTTTAAAAAGAAAAAGCAAAAAAAAAGGTTACTTTTTAACAATTTTGTTGGCTTCTTTACCTTTTTGTATTTTATACCTTGAACTTTCAAAGTTTTACTTTTTTTTAGAGTTTTAATTTTTAAGTTACTTTTTTTATATAAAGAAAAAAATTAACAAAAGTAATTATTGTGTTTGTTGCATAATTATGCTGAAGATGAATATTAAGTCTGTCATTGAAAAGATGTAATGCAAGAAAAATATTGGATAAGAATGAGTATTTCACTAATAAAATTGAAAAGAAATTATATTTAGAAAATTAGATATATTGGCGTTCTGCTATTAAAAGACACAAAATATATCAAGAAAATTTTACAATTTTGTTATGATCTGTTCTGAAAATCAGGCCATGTATTTTATATACTTTTCAAAGTTAAAAAATTCTTAAGTCTCTCGCTGCTAGCTATTTATAAATTAATCTACAATCACAAAAATAATATTAACCCTTTTGACAAACAATTTTATTTTCATTCCATCGAAAAGCAGCCTAAATCAAACTCACACTGCTCCATGAATCCATTACAGACTTAAATGAAATCGCCAAAAGCTCAAAGCTTTTGCCTAAATAACAACTTAGCAGCAGAGATTAGTAGCAGCAGCACTCACTTCAAATGAACCTCAAACTTTCCAACCACACTGCCATGCATCCATTCACTTCAGTTCTATTGACATTGAACGGGAGTGCTTGAGAAAAGGGAAAACTCAGTTCATTATAATTTAATAAGCTCCCATGGGGTGTACGATTATATGTATATACTAACGACTCAAAAATATTAAAGTCTGACAGCGCAGCCAGCAGCATGCAACCGACATCAGGGATTCTCTTCTCACGCAACGCGAACAATTTTTAAGCCTAAAATTTACAATGGATGTCGCCGTTTTAGCTTTAATGCTGCGCACCGCTTGGTGGCCTTGTAAAAATGTTACTAACTCTTTTTTTTGTTTTTTTTAGGCGGATACCCTTTTTGCATATAATTATTGTTCGGGTATTTGAAGTTTTTGAAAATGTTTGACTATGAAAAAATTTGAGATTTCTGCAGCATGCTTTTCTTCTCAAATGCTCTAAAAATGTATGTCTTGCATAACGACAGATCATTGACATGTAAAAAAATCAATAAAGCATTGCCATATCATAAGAAAATGTGGATTGTGTGGATTATGTTAAAAGTTTGGATTGTTGTTCTATTGGAAATTTTGAGACAATACAATTTTTTTTTTTCGTTTTCGCTATGTTCTTCACATAGCGATTCATGTTTAAAGCTAGAAATTGCAATTCAGTTTTACCATGTGGAACGTAAATATATAAAAGTTGTACGTCGATGTTGACACTATGCCTGAAAGCTTGTAGTTCAGAACCACATGAAGACTTAAATAATTTGAAAATGCCCAGCTGTGCTTTTTTTAATATAAACAATTTTAATATACAAAATAAATTTTCGTACATTGTACAAAGTTTCGTAACTCAACTATGAAATCAATATCAATTAAAACCTTGCCTATATATAATATTACTTTTTTCGTATTCTTTTTTTTTTTTGTATTCTCCAAACACTTTAGAACATTTTACGAAACAAACTCTAAACTGTTGAGTTTACGAAAAACTTCGTGTATTGTACGAAAACTTTCTTTAAATAACCTAACGAATTTAGGGTGAACCGTAACATAATATTAGGAAAAACAAATATGGCTTTCGTACGAAATATTTGTTTAATCTACGAAAATTTTTGAAAATATGTATGTGTTAAGCCACGGCGAGCTTGAATGAGGTTTGAATGAGGTGTGATTCAGGAGTGTTTACTGATGTTAAAAATGATAAAACAAATGTAATGGCTGGATGGTTTTCTGTGATAATTTTAGGATAAATTGTACTAAGATAACATAAAAACAAAATGGTCGGGTCGGGATTTCAAAGTTGATTCGTGGTTTCTTTCTAACCGAAAAATGCATGTCTTGAGCGGCGAACCAGAGGGGTCACTTCATATGTGTTTTGGGTCGGGATTTCAAAGTTGATTCTTGGTTTCTTTCTAACCGAAAAATGCATGTCTTGAGCGGCGAACCAGAAGGCTCACTTCATATGTGTTTTGGGTCGGGATTTCAAAGTTGATTCGTGGTTTCTTTCTAACCGAAAAATGCATGTCTTGAGCGGCGAACGAGAGGGGTCACTTCATATGTGTTTTATGTCGGGATTCCAAAGTTAATTCGCGTTTCTTTTCTAACCGAAAAAGCTTCTCACAAAAATTCATGACGTATTTTGAGTCGTTGAACCCGATCAGAAGAATCGTAATTTGAAAATTGGTTCGAGGTTTCATTCCAAACATAAAAAAAACTGAGATATTTGTTTTTTTTTAATTTTTGTGCGAAAGCGAGGTATGTATTCTTATGTATATAAGCATCAATGAATTTTCATATACAATGCAAAAAAATTCGTAAATAATACAAAATTCTTTTTCCAATTTACGTAAGTTTCGTAAAATAAACGAAATAAAGTTTCGTATATAATATAAATATACAAACTTCTTTCGTTGATTTATGGAAGTTATGCAAAATTACGAAATAAAATTGAAATTTTAAAATATTTAAAATATTTTGTAATAAGTACAACAACATTTGTACAATGTAGACAAGGCTTTTATCATTATTTCGTACAATTTACAAATTTCGGGAAGAACAATGTTAAAAGTTCCTTCTATGTCAAGAAAGGCTGCAAGGTGATATTTGTATTGAGGAGGTTACTATGTGAAGTGCCGTCTCCGTGGATTTTCTTTTGGTGTTGGCGTGTTGAGAATTGAAAATAAATCTAGGATTAATACTTTTCTTAATATTTTCTAGGATTTTTTTAGAACGAAAGATGATAGACTAATCGGTCTGAAATTCTTTGGTGTTACATGGAAGCTTTAACTTCCCTCCCTCTCTATTAAACCATAGTATTTTAGTGAAACTATTTAGTACAATGTACGAAAATTTTCGTAATATTTAGACAAGTTTTATTTGTAGTGTAGCGTATAATTTAGTCGAGTAGCTTAATTTATTCTATTATATTTTTTTAATACACTGAAAATTATAACGCTCACTGCTGACGCACCCCAAGTGTAATTAAGTACTTGAATTTAATGAGTGCGTCCGTCCGTCTGTACGTCCTTTCGTCAGTTTTTCGCTACTTAGAGAACGCATAAAATACACAAGAGATTTATAACAATTTTTTAATTAACTACCTTCAATAAAAATTTGAACGCATTTTTCACACACAACGTACTGCCAAAAATTTATATAATCACCCGAGAAGTTAGTCACAAAAAAAATATATAAAAACATTTGCAAAGTTTTCAGTGAAACGTTTTTTTTTTTTATTTTTACCAAAATAAACGCAAATATTCGACTTATTTCATTTGATTTTTGATTGAAAGTAATTTAACAATTTTTGCACATTCCAATTATAGAATTTTTGCATTTGTATAACAGCGTCCCGCAGCCCGCTGTGTTTCTATATTAAAAAAGTTTTTGGTACAATTGTAAAAAAATCATTAAAAAAAAAAAACAAAATTAAATTTTCTTTTTTGGAAATTTTTATGGAAATTGAATTTACATACATGCAAGCAAAAATACTCATAAATGAATGCTGAAAATTTTGCCATTGAAATGGAATTTTTTTTATTCCACATTTTCATTATCAATTTGTAGCCAAAAACCATAGCTTTTTCACACTCATCGATGCTTGAGTTTTGTATTTTTTGTTCTTTAATGATTTTTGAATAGCTAAATTTGTTGTTATTGATTTTATGTGTAAAATGATTAAAATGAGCGAATGCCTTTATTTCATACACAAAAAGCGATGGTTTAATTTTGCTATAATTTTTTTTTTTTTTTTTTTTTTTTTTTTGTGCAATTAAATGGAATAAATTGAATTTGTATTTGTTTTGTAATCTATTTAAATTTGGAGTGATGTAATGTGTTCTATTTCAAAGCAGCTTATTTATTCTATTTGTCAATTATTTAATTAAATATGTAAGAACTAAAAAGTCAAATAAATAAAAAATTAAATAAAAAAGAATTTCTAATTGATTTGCGATTGACAGTTGATTTATGTTTTTCTGTCATAACTTTTGTTGTTATGAAAATTGTGTCGAACATTTTGTAAAAATATTTTGTAAAAATATTCCGGATAAAAAAAACACTTTCAATACACAGGCCACGTCTCGAGAATGGAAAAAATACGATAATTTTTTTAAAAATTCAAAATTATATAATACGAATAATTATTCAAGTAAATCAAAAACTGGTTTAAATAAAATCGATTTATTTTTGCAAGGCAATTTTCGTTGACCAGTTATTAGAGGATCTGAGCTCAATAGTAATCAGTTGATTAAGTCCTGATATGTAGCGAACCGTGAGCTCTCTCGCGTATGATGAAGTCGATACATCTTAAAATCCTTGTTCCTTGCCTTAGCAGCATTTTCAGAGAGTTCTTTAATGAAACTAATGCATATTGAATAACATCGGGAGCGTGAATCAAAATCTTATGCACTGATGGAGGAAGATAATACGAGGAATAATTGGATGTTAGCTCTCTTGCAATATGTAGATCAAATTTTCTAAATATTATCACATTTATTTTATACCCTGATGATAAGGCTTACAGTAATGTTACACGTATCCAAGTACGTACACTTACGTATAAGCAAGACAACCAAAAAGTTGCTTGGTGCAATAACACGAATAACACAAAGAGGGGCAAAAGGTGGCAGCTGAAATTAAAAATATAGACTCAGAAAACATTAACTAATATTAACATACATGTTTCATTTGAGGGCAAGACGGGGATCACTGACTTTTCTATAACCTCAAATCAAAATATATGAAAAAACAGGTCACTGGTAAAATAAAAATTTCAAAACAAAAGCTCTATTGTTACATAAAAATTGCTTTTCATATAGTCTTTAACTTTTTCACCATTTATTATAATTTACGGCGATTTAACACGATTTAATATGAAAATTTATTTTTTTTCGAGGGATAAAGTTAATATTTTTTTCTTACAGTCCACACAGTCCACGCGTTTTTATTATCTCCCTTCTTTCGATATTTGTCGCGCATACGAATAAGATAGAGCAAAAATGAATTTACCGTTTGTTTTCTGTTCTTTTTAAGAAATAGTTTTGATATATACAGCGGCAAGTTTCAGACTTTTTTCATTTTTGGTCTATGAAATCGACCACTGTACACTGGAAAGCTGAATTGCTGGCATGCAATACTGGTCTGTAAATCTACGCCAATGGCTTGAAGATAGACTGTGGTGTGGTTTCTGGAGTATACTCAGAGTACCTAGTACCAGATTTCGTAGAGTTTCCAAGCGGAGGTTCAATCTATACTTGCAGCTTATATAGTAAGCTACATGTATATCAGCAATCAGCGTCACTCCCAACCGGTCCTGATAGAGACTCCAATCTCTGCCATTTATAATCAGTTCACCAACTCAACCACTAATAAATAATCAAATCTTTACAGCTGTAGGAAAGCTTGATCGTTTTGGCGCTCAAACAAGCTTCTAGAAAAATCGCGGTTACTAGGGTACTTAGGGTAATGGCAACCTGGAGCCTGCCTTCTAAAATTTCACTTTCATTACTAGCTCTGGAAATAAGACCGAGACGAGATTTGGTGACACGTATGGGTCTGTCCCATTATCACTTCTATCAATCTATCTATCTAAAGATATAGGGGCATGTTCCTTTTTTAACGTACTTTTGCGTAATGCGTTTTTCATTAAATTACGTGTTTTTACTGAAGTAGATGCCCCACCAGTGCTGAAGGTCGACCTATGACCAGTCAGCTGCCTAGTCTAGCTCATGCAAAAACAATGGTACCATACAAACCGATTGCGAAAAAGATAGCTTACTCCATGTGCCCAAGTGTGAGTTAGAAAGAAAATTGGTATTTTCTTTTTCGTTTTTGTTTCATTTCATAACAATGAAATCCGGCAGACGTTGGTACGCGAAAGTTGAGAGAGCAAGAGCGCTTAACATGACCTTGTATAATTGAACCATGTTTTGTGTGAAATCGATTTTATTTGAGACTATAAGATATAGGGTCACCCATGATACAATTACTAAAGGTAGTGGCAAGCGGTCATTTGTAATCAAGTTATGCAACATATGAGTACGAAAGAGATAGCAAATTTTCTCTATATACTATTTTTTGTTTTCCTCAGGTGTTGTTTCTTTTTTCTCTTTGACAAACGCAGCACAAAAAATGCTCTTGGCATTATTTTTAGTAATTACATCATGGTCTAGCCTATGATGCAATAATACTAGGAGGTTTTTTGTATTTGTCGCTTTCTATTTTTCTCTCTCTCTCGTCTGCTTAATTTATCAGTTTGTACAAGAACTTCTCTCTTGTGTTATTACGCTCTCAGCATTTTTCAGCTGAGTTGACAATTAAAATAGACAGAGAATAAGATCTGCTAATGCCTGAGCACAAATATTTCCGATTTGAAAAGTAAATCACATAATTTTAGTGATTCCGAAAATGGAAACATGCCTGATATACATTGTGTGAAAAATAATTTATATTTTAATTTGCTGATGTCATATTCGGAGTCTCTTTTTGTTTTTTTAAGTTACTTTTGAATGAAAATTTGACAACACTAACCACAGCAAAACCTTGACCGCAACTCGCTCTCACTTGGAGCAAAGCCCGGAGCAAAAAATTTTAAATTTTTAACCCTTTCATACTTTTATTTTGTATATATGCCAATAAATAAAATTTAAAATTACTGCAGTGATTTCAATAGCACTAAACTTAAACTACAAAAAAAAAGGAAATCAAAGTCAATCGTCCTTGTTGTTCTTGTTTTGTTGTTTTTACCCAAGTGACCAAATTGCAACATTTTACATAAAAATCTTAACGCAAGTCAATCGCAGTAACTCTTTTCTTCTACAATATCCATAAACATAGTAAAACCGCAATACAAGAAATGAAAATCAAGTCAATAAAGATTTTTCCTTTCCCCACACACACACACATACACACATAAATGTAGTCAATAAAAATATAAATTCAGCCGCAAAACGTCCTTGAAGTAACAGAAACTTTAACTTGAAAAATTTTAGTTTAGTACATTTTCGTTTATCCTTTTGCGGCTTTTGTATGCGCAAATCCTTGCTTATTACACCCAAAGGGATTTCAGTTTAGAACTATTTTTGTTATATGCAGACAAATTTTTATGCGTAAATTTATTTTATGTATGAGTGGAAGGATGGAAGGAAGAAAAGAAATAAAGAAAAGTCCTTTCATAAAGAACAAAAGCAATTCAATTGATTCTAAAGTCATTCAGTCAACTAAAGGACAACAGCAACAACAACAGACGCAACTGCCGCACAGAGTATCAGAAATTTACTTTGATGTTTTTAAAACCATTTTTGGTTGGGTTCATTTAAGTATTTTACTTCATTACATTTCCTACATTCAATTTGTTGTTGCTCCATATTTACTTTGATTTGAAGCACAGAAGCCGTATAAAATGAAGGCATTTATACGATTTTGAAGAAGAGAACAGCTCAATTTCTTTGGAATTATACGCGGTCAGACGATGCGATGCGATGTGATGCGCGAAGCCATTTACAGATTGTAAATTAATTAAAATATAATGAAAAATTCATAAAATCTACGCTTTACAACAAATCATTACATTGATTGAGTTAATTATTTTAATGACAGAATAAAAAGAATCTCTGTAAATATTTTCGATACTTTTTCGTGTAATAAAAAATGAAAACTTTAAATGGGTCAGTAGGCAACAGATATTTATAATAACTAAAAATAATTGAAATATATTAAATCATTCACATAAAATATCTTTAGGCTGGTTTCAAATCTCTATTAAAATTAAGTGAAATAATGATTATAATTCACAATTAATTTATACTAAAAAAAATACGAAACGTACTTTAAACTAATTGTGAATTATATTCATTATTTCACTGAATTTTAGAAAATATTTGAAACCAATTAAAAACAAAGAAAAACGTTAACTTCGGTGGAACCGAAGCTGAAATACCCGTTACATGGGCGTGGCGTCTTGGTTTTGACCCTGGATGACAAAAGAAATGTTTTTAATAATAATAATTACTATTTTTAAAGAAAAAATCGAAAAAAAATCGATAAGTTTGTATGGGGGCTATACCTACAAATGGGCGTGGCACTCTCATTTTCAAACTTAACCTAGTCGTTGCAGAGAAAAGCTTAAGTTTAAAATTTCAGCCCAATACCTTTATATCTTCATCGAATAAATCGCATAACAACAAACAGACGGAAAGACGGACAGAAGGACAGACAGACAGATGGACATGGCTAGATCGATTCGTCTCATCGAGCTGATCAAGAATATATATACTTTATGGGGTCTCCGATTTACACTATGTGTAACGGGTATAAAAATGTATTTAACACCCAGGTGTGTCCCCCAGGTGTACACTTTTATTAAAAAGGAGAAAAAGTTCATAGGTAAGCTTTGGTATTAAATAGGTTAAAGTGAGGTGTTATGCTCCGGGTTTTGATTGGAACCCTAACTTTGTCAAAAATGCATATTGTTGTAATGTTTAACATTATAATTGTAGATTATGTTTTTTGTCGAAGATTCGCAAATTTTGAAATTATTTTGACTTAAAAAAAAGTGTGAATTTGAGACTTTGAAAATTAGTGGGATGTTGTATGCTACGACTATAAATAGTTAAGTTTTATCTTAGTACCATAATGTATTGCATTGGGTGTTCATATAAAAGCTCAAAAAAAATGGGCTATACTTAAATATTTTATTAGGATAGGACATTTGTATAGGACTTTAATAGGCATAATTTTAACTAAACTAGCATGAACCCGCGGCTTTGTTTGGATTTTATTTTTTATTTTTGCTTTTATTTGTCTGCAAAATGTAAATTGGTCCAAAAATTTTGGAAATACCCTAAACACGCAAAACCGTTATTGAAATGCGCCTAGTTTTAAGTCTCTAAGTCTATTCAATCCAAAGATTTGGCTAATTTCCAAAGGCTCTCATTAGGCCCAGGAACAAATTTTCTAAAATCCCATCTTAGTGCTAATCCTGTAATAAAAAAAAAAATCAGTAAATTTTTTTTTTTTTTGGTGCACCTATGGGTCTGAGTTTTAAATTTCGGAAATCCCTTGAACACGCCAAAAATATTTCTTAAAAATCTTTCAAATGAGCTCTGTTTCAAGTCTCCACATCTATTCAATCCAAAGATATAGCTTTTCAGGTTTCAAGGCCCCAAATTTTATGCCAATCGGTCGAATTATGGAGTGACAATCTAAATGTACATTTCTTTTTTATGTATGTATAAAATAATAATAAAGGTACTAGAATAAGAAACACAGAAGTTTTTTTTTGATGGCACAGGAGAGTCTAAGTTTCTAAAAATATTGTGTGTACAGACAGACAAAGCCAGATCGACTTTCCTTGCAATGCTGATCAAGAAAATATATATTGTACATACTTTATAGGGTCTATCATGGGTACAGGATATAAAAAAAAAAACAACACGATTTAATCGTAGATTTACGTGTGAACATGGGTTGTTACTTCTCAAAATAGGTGTGTGTTTCAGTGTTTAACTCTATAAAACGATCAAATCAATGTTCAACAGTTTAAATTCACGATGAGCGTTTTTGGTGAACTTTTTTTACTTCTTTGTTTTTTTTACATTTTATAGAACAATTTTTTTTTTGTAAATAAGTTTTATATGCGCACGACTTTGGCAACTTTTTTGCTGCTCTTACGCAGTAAAATCTTGCCTAATGGCTGTCGAAGCCTTCGTCCTGCTGAAAGACATGTAATCCTCGTACCACAGTTGCATGAACAACGCCGCGCAATCGCTGATCCATGTATGGTGTTGCCTAAACATAAAAAAAAAAATTAATTAATTAAAAATCTTCCTAAGAAGCAAAACATACTTTATTTGTGGAGAACAGCATATCGGGTGTCACATTAAATTCCTCTTCCGGATTCCATATACAAAAGTCCGCATCATACCCAACTGCAATGCGTCCTTTGTATGACTCAAAGCCACACAACAATGCCGGATTGCGGCACATAAGACGATGTATATCGTTTATTTGCAAACCATGCGTCTGGCATTGCGTCCATACAGCGGATAGACCAAGCTGCAAAGACGATATGCCTGGCCAAGCTGTTAAAAAGTTACCGCGTGCCTTGCCATACGTTTGACACTTTACACCTGGTGTTGCAGGTGAATGATCCGAGGCAATCATATTAAGGCAACCATCATGTTGTAACGCTTGCCAGAGTGGTTTTTGATTTTCTCTATGCCGAATCGGTGGATGTGTTTTGAATTCTGTCTGACAGTCTGTCACCTGCTCAGCAGCGAGAGTCAAATAGTGTGGACACGTTTCGGCAGTAAGTTTTGCGCTACGATTACGCTGCACCTCGGCAATGTGTGGCAACGCTGCTGCGGCACTAACGTTCATGTTATGAAAGTGAACGCTGTAGAAGAAAAAAATGTGGAAATTAGTTATAGCCTTGCATGTATGTAACTCATAGTTTACCTTTTGTTTGACTTTGCCAGTTCACAAATTAATTTGATCGCTTCAATTTCCATTTCAGCGGGTCTTGTCTTCAGAAATGTCTCGTATTGCCTTGCTGCATCCATATCAGTTGCAATCGGTGCTATGCGTTGTTGTGGCAATTCAGCGTGAAACTAGTTAAATTAAGAATTATTATAAGCACCGATGTTACTAAGCACGCTTACCGCCAGAACTGTATTATCATCGAGCTGCTTTAAAGCAGTTTTTAGCTCTTGCTCATTGACTGGTTTAAATTCAGTTTCAATCGGTGCTGCACTCGGACAAAGCGTACATTGTAGTCCAATAACACCGGCAGCTAGTAACGGTTTCAGCTCTTCGGTATTTTCCGGTACAAAACCACCCCAGAAACCGACATCCACACTGATTTTACCACGCGCGGTTGCCATTTTTTGCTTTAAGTGCTGCAACGCTTGTGGTTGCAGGTGTGCTATTTCTATTTTGTATAGAGTTGGATGAGACATTAATATATTTTCTGATATTTTTTTAAAAACAAACTTACATTGGCCGATCAATAATTGTTGTAAATCCACCAGCTGCGGCTGCTTTTGTTGCAGCTGCGAAGCCTTCCCAATCTTTTCGTCCGGGTTCATTTATGTGCACATTTGCATCGATTAGTCCAGGCATTAGTACCAAATCGCCAAAATCATAGACCTCCTCCGATTCATTGTTGTACAGGTAAGTGTTTACCTCTTGAGGTGTTTGTAAAACTGCGGATGATAAGCATTATTTATAAGACGAAATGAAATTGCCGACAACTGATTTTTAAAGAACTGGAGATGAAGGCGGAACACTCGGGAAAATTCAGAAAAATACTGGGATATACGCAATTGATGGAACGGTCGCGGTATTGGTCTAATCCCGATATTCTTGCAAACAAAACAACACAAGTTGACCATTTTCAAAACTAGAGACTGGACATAGTGTATACGTACGCTATTAATGCTTTGATTACAAATCTATACTCAAAATTTTACGATCACCTAGGGTTTTCAAGATAGTCTTATCAATAACACGTTTTTTTAAATTTTTCATGTTATCTCAAAAACTATGCGAGATGGAATGCGAATTCAGAAACAACGTGCAACAATCCTTCGGGAACACTATGTTTTGCCAGTGGCCCTGAAAATGTTTAGCCTATATAACTGAAATTCAAACAAATTTTAAATTGAAAACACATTTTCTTGGTAATGAATTTAATTTATTTATGCCGACAATTTTTTAAACCAGATACTGGAACATAGTATCCTTGAAGTTTCTTTTACGCTGATTCCAAATTCTTGCTTAAAATGAGATTGAAAACTAGTGAAAAACAGAATTTTCTACTGAATCTCCGATATATTCAGTTTCATATGACGGACGAAAGAACAAGAGTATAAAAAACTTTCGATTCAGGTAGGAAAAGGCCGGGACCCGAGACTGCTGACAAAGAGATATTTCTTCAAGAATTACTTTTTTTATGAAATAGAATAATATGAATATTTTTAGATCTGAACGTAGATTTTATACTCGAACCGACATATCCGCCACAAATAGGGTATTATCAATTTGTCGGAAAGTTTTAACACATTAAAGGAGGCATCGAAGGTCCTATAAAGAATATCTGTCTGTCCGTCAGTCTGTATTTATGCATTTCATTCGCTTAGTTTTAAAGATATTATTCTGAAACTCGAAGCTTAAGCATTTCTCATTTGTAAGCAGTCAAAATCAAAGGGCCACTCTCATTTTAAGGTTAAGCTCTCATATAAACTTACCGCTTTTTTTCGTTTTTATACCCTGTACCCAAAGGGTATATTAAGTTTGTGCGAATGTATGTAACAGACAGAAGGAGGCAAGATAGACACTGTAAAGTATATATATTCTTGATCAGCATTGGAAGGGGAGTCGAACTAGCTATGTCTGTCTGAAAGTCCATCCGTCTATCATGCTGTCTGCCGTATGAAAACGATTATTTAGGAGACTATAAGAGGTAGAGCTTTAAAAATTGGAACTTAGACTCACCTAGGCCGTCAGGTGTGCACTTACTAACGGTTTCTCTAGACCCATTTTAAGGAGTACCCCCCATACAAATCTACCCCAAAATTTTGGGGTTTTGCATAAAAACGTCATTGTTTTTTATTCTATGAAGTTCAAATTTAGTATAAATTATGAGTAGGATAGTCCCAATGAAATAGACCAATATGGGTAGGTCCAACAAAATTTTAGGTATAACCCCATTCAAAGATATACCCGATTTTTTTTAAGTTTTTCTACGAAAATCCAATTCAATGAGGTATGGTAGTCAAATAGAACATAACTTAAGGTACATATAGATTGGGTACAGGGTATCTTGCAGTCGAGCATACTCGACTTTAGCGTTCTTTCTTGTTTTTTATGAAAATAGCAATTATTTATGAATGTATTCACTCCAAACAATTCTAATATTATCCAATGTCCAAACCAAGGAACCACGCGCATTTTTAGGTATAGCCCCCATACGGATTTTTAGCCCATTTTTAAATTTTTGTGTGAAATTGGAATTTTCATGAATGTATTCACTCCAAATGGGATAAAAACATTTCTAATGTCATCCAATGTATACTCTTCTGATATTATAGGATTAATCCCACTATAACATATAACCCCCAAACAAAGTTACCATCCATTTTCTATCTTTTTTTTTTTTATTTCAAGAGAATGTTTATTATTCTGTCCTTAGGTAAAAATTTGACCGCATTATTGTGTCTAAACTTTGGTTGTATCGGACTATATGCATACGAAAAGGAAGACCAAAGATTATATAAAAAGTTTTTCTTTAACAAAACATTAAACTAGATTTTTATTGTTTTTGTTGTGGTACACTAATGCAATTATATTATACTAAATGTCTGTCTTTCACTGATCTATGTTAAGTTTTTTTATTGTTACCTCTGCGTATGATGCCCTCTGTATCTACAATGATACCGCCATGTATTAGCTTGTTGTCGTCATCACTGTTTGTGCCCAAAAATATACGTTTACTTAAAAATAGTAAATCCATATTATTTTTTTTTGCATACGAATTTTAAAATAATTTTATTTTAATACTAAAATTTTCTTGTATAAAAGTACGCAGTAAAGAAAATCTTTTGTACAAACGTTCTTTCACTTTCAAATTCAAATACAAACTAAAGAAAAATGTTTGCGAAAAGCAAAAATTTTCAAAAATATAAGAGATTTATTATGTATTATGCGAAAACCGAAGTTATAATACTTTTCACTTGATTTTTCTTTTTTAAATTTGGGGGTAAAATATAAAAATTGTAAGACTGAAATACTTCGCTGAGAAGAAGATACTTTGAAATGTTTAATTTAATTTTGCTAATAATTAAATTATTATAAATACAGACTTAAATTTAGCTTTTATATCAAATCTAGCATACGAAATACTTTCACTGTTTTTGTAGCGTGCATTTAAAAAAAAATTATAAATAGAAAATACAAATTTAAAACTAACTAAAATAATTTTACTTTGTATCTCAACGTTCTCTATTTTCTCTCTTGTATCTTTTATTCGAATAAAGTGAAAGCTCTTTAAGCGGATAGCTTGTATTAACGGATACAATCAAACAGTAAAAACGTCAGTGACCACATATGAGAGCTTTCACTGTTCTATTTTCAGCTGTTGTTCAATTAAATATTTCTTTCATATTTCTGTCGTTCTAACTGTATTTTTCGAGCAAAATATGCAGGCAATACCTTTTCGGTCTTTGCATAATTTTTAATCAATTCTTAGCTTTATTCGAGAGTCGATCTAGCCCGTCCGTCCGTCCATCGATTATCTCGGAGGCTATAAGAGATAGGGCCACTATATTTGGAACTTAAAAACTTAATACAATACATAGGCATAGCCTATGATGTTTCAATGCAATATCCCAATATGGGACCACTAAAGTTTGAGAAATAGCTCCCACACAAATTTACCCCATTTTTTTAGTTTACAAAGATAAGACATAAGTTAAGGTACATAACGATTGGGTACAGGGTATCTTGCAGGCGAGCATACTAGACTTCAGCGTTCTTCCTCGGCCTCGACCCAGGCACAACGACAGGCCTATATGGTAATGGTTATGGTTATTATACCCTGTACCCAAAGGGTAAAAGGGTATATTAAGTTTGTGCGAATGTATGTAACAGGCAGAAGGAGGCAAGATAGACCCTATAAAGTATATATATTCTTGATCAGCATTGGAAGGGGAGTCGAACTAGCTATGTCTGTCTGTCCGTCTGTCCGTCCGCCCGTCCGTCCGTCTGTCGTCTGTCATGCTGTCTGCCGTATGAAAACGATTATTTCGGAGACTATAAGAGGTAGAGCTTTCAAAATTGAAACTTAGACTCTCCTAGGCCGTTAAATGTGCACTTACAAATGGTTTTTTACTAGACCCATTTTAAGGAGTACCCCCATACAAATCTACCCCAAAATTTTGGGGGTTTTGCATAAAAAGTCATGGTTTTTATTCTAGGAAGTTCAAATTTAGTATAAATTATGTCTATGATAGTCCCAATAAAATATCCCAATATGGGTTGGACCAACAAAATTTTAGGTATAGCCCCCATACAAATTAACCCCAAAATTTTGGGTTTTTACATAAAAAAGGCATTGTTTTTTATTCTAGAAAATTTAAATTTAGTATAAATTATGTCTATGATAGTCCCAATAAAATATCCCAATATGGGTAGGCCCAACAAAACTTTAGGTATAGCCCCCATACAAACTTACCCCAAAAAATTGAGTTTTTACATAAAAACGTCATTGCTTTTTATTCTATAAAATTTGAATTTAGTATAAATTATGTCTATGATAGTCCAAATAAAATATCCCAATATGGGTAGGACCAACAAAATTTTAGGTATAGCCCCCATACAAATTTACCCCAAAATATTGGGTTTTTTTACATAAAAACGTCATTGCTTTTTATTCTATAAAATTTAACTTTAGTATAAATTATGTCTATGATAGTCCAAATAAAATATTCCAATATGGGTAGGCCCAACAAAACTTTAGGTATAGCCCCCATACAAATTTACCCCAAAATTTTGGGTTTTTACATAAAAAACGTCATTGTTTTTTATTCTAGAAAATTTAAATTTTGTATAAATTATGTCTATGATAGTCCCAATGAACCAGACCAATATGGGTAGGCCCAACAAAATTTTAGGTATAAACCCAATCAAGGATATTCCCGATTTTTTAAGTTTTTCTATGAAAATCCAATTCAATGTTGTATGGTAGTCAAATATAACCTAACTTAAGATACATATAGATTGGGTACAGGGTATCTTGCAGTCGAGCATACTCGACTTCAGCGTTCTTTCTTGTATTTTTATTTAAAAAAAATCGAAAGGAATGACTTCAATATAAAGGGTCGATATCTTTTTGCGATAATCGAATAAGTACATTTATTTATTTTTTTTAATTTTAAGTTGAAATAATTTTATTACGAAAATATAAAGCGTAAGACTGTCCAAACCGGGCAATACAGCGCCCATCACCACTACTGAGAAAACAGTATACAGAAACCATTTTTTTTTTAACTCAAGTTGAATGTTTTGCTGCGCAGTTATTTATTTTTTCGCCCATTTTTTTAGTCAATAACTAATTTTAAGCAAAAGACTACTTTTAAGACTTAAGAACTTCTTTCGAGAGCTTCTATACCCTAACGTAATCTTTCGCCTTTCACTTTCAGTATTCGAATTCGGTTGATATTTATCGTATCATTGATATTCTTAAACGAGAGATGACGCCATGATAAAGCCTCTAAAGTTTATTCACATTCCTATTATACCAACCGAGTTGCAATATTTTAATCAGGAAAAGTTCCGCAAAATATCAGAAAAGGTTATTATTTTTGGGACTTTTGCACACTGGAAATCTATTTTCCGACCGAGTTGCAATATTTTAATACGTAAAAGTTCCGCGAAATTTCCGGTTTTTTCGGTACTTCGGTACACTGGAATCCTATATATTGAAATTCATTATTGTGTAAAGTAAGCTTTTGAATTCAATGACAAAGTATTTCAATAAAAATGATGAAGTAAATTTTTAAAATAATAAAAAAAATATTATAAATAAAAATCAAATTTTACAAATACAAAATAGTTCTTCAAAAAAATATACAACAAAATGCAACTGTTTAATTTAGTTTCGCTAATTTTGCTGATACAACAAACACTCAGTGATGGTAATTGTATAAGAGACAAATTTTATAATCGATTAATCGAATTCGTTAATTCATTTTCAGATCCACAAGGCAAAGCAGTAAACTTCAATCAGGTACCATATATGGTTTCAGTTATACCGCGTAAATGTAATGGTGTACTCATTTCACCTAACACGGTGCTAACAACAGGCGAATGCGCCATAGAGTAAGTAGAATGTCAGACAAACAATTCTCAAAAAAAAATAAATCAAATTTTTCCCCTGTATAGCATGATAGATATAGTACGTCTAGGCGTATCAAATTTAGATGATAAAAATGCCACCATGCTTAGAGTTATAAACAAAGTTATAAACTGTCCCAAGATGAGTGGGCAATATGCTATGGCATTGCTTACGCTTGAACGTTCAGTTAAAAAGTCGGAACGAGCTAAGCCGGTGGAAATAGATTTCGAAGAAATCGACTGGAGAACAACAAGTTGCATTTTTGTTAGTTATGTGAGTATTTTGATCGGTATTATTATGAAATAAATAAAATATATATTTTTTTTTTTTGCCTCAGGGCTCCTAGCGGCATACTTAAAATGTACGGAGTTGAATTAATGTCCGATTCGACTAAAGCTTGCCGTCATATCTGGTCAAGAGATCGAAAATGGGCTTATTGCAGCAGTAGCCCTATTTTGTGTGATGGCAATGCTGGCGGTCCATTGGTGTGCAATAATCAATTAGTCGGTTTGGTCAAAATTGCTGTCTGCGATGATAAGGCGCCACAGATCTATAATAAACTTTATAGATTTAAAAGATTTCATCTCGAATGAAATGTCTGTTTGCGCTGGTGCTGAAACTCAAATGCATGCAATGAATGGTGCACTTTTTATGAAAACTGTTTTTCTGATGGTACTTAAAATGTTATTTTAGAAAAATTTAAAGTAAATAAATTAAAGTTTAGTTTAGTTTATATAACGAAAAACTTCTAAAGTTCATCCCAATTTTAGACTTTAACTTTGAAATTTTATCATATCTGCTCATACTTGTACAAGAGTTACGCATACGTACCGTCAATTAACTTGACACCATTTAATATTAACATTACAGCTCTCAGCCAGATATCTCTGTATATAAATTTTCATAAAGTCAACGTTTAAAGTTTGATATATGACAATGAGACTTAAATCTTTATAGTTGAACACGTTCATTAATAACGCATTATCAAAAATACGGAACGTTACACCACAACAACAATAAACATGGAACAACAACAACAATTAAAAAAAGTCAGATTGAAATTTTTTCGACTTTTCAATACGCTACATAAAAATATGTATTTTAAACCGAAATACCCGACCTTGCTCGAGTGCCTAAAAAAAATATTTTTAAATATTTTTGTGTCACCAATCAGATTTTCCAACCGATGATTTTTCGAATGAATCATACTTTTCCCTTAATACCAAGTTTTTATAAATTCTTTTAAAGTTCATATTTCTCCACTATAATGGTCCAAAAAAAAAAAAATATGTTCCCTCCCCTACGATGGTTCTAAATCCAAAACAAGACCAGTATTTTTTTTTTTTAGTTATTGTAGATAATATTTAATGGTGCCGCCAAGCCCCTGAAGTTTCCCATTTTACATAGGAAAAAATCACTTTTTCGTAAATTTAATGTATAAACCTGGAAAATTAATATTTTAAACCGGTAACAATTTTTCTCTTTATAATAGTCCGGTCAATTTAGACATAAAAATGTTGGTCAAATAACAAAAATTCCCGAAAAGCCAAAAATTGGTGCAGAGCTTCGGTTTACCATTACAAATAAAGTTTTAAAAATCCCCATCGATCCTATGTGTGTTTCAAAAGTTATTCGCGGTCAAAGGTCAAAATTTCAGGTTTTTGGACTTTTCTCGAAAACGGTAATTTTTATAAAAAAAAAATCCTCTACAAATAAAATGGTTAATGATTTTTTTTTTCGTAAGTGTTACCAATCCTGAGATATCTCGATTTTAAGAGTCACATTATACACGATATGCAGACATTTCATAGAACAAGGAAAAATTGGTTAGTAAATCGAGTTAAGGTCAAGTAAAACGTTAATTTCGGTGGAACCGAAGCTTAAATACCCGACACACGCTTTTAGAATAGTTAATATGTTAAATTAATCAAAAGTTTGTGTGGGCCCTATGCCTAAAAATGGGCCTGACACCTTGGCTGTGATATTGGATGATATTAGAAGTATTTTTACTCTATTTGAAGTCAATACATTCCTAAATAACAACAATTTCCATACAAAAACTTGAAAATGGGCAGTAAGTTTGTATAGGGACTAAACCTAAAAATGGGCGTGGCACTTTGGTGTTGATATTGGATGATATTAGGAAGTAGTTTTACCCAATGTGGAGTCAATACACTGCTAAACAATAACCATTCTCATACAAAAATTCGAAAATGGTAAGGTTTGTTTGAGGGATAAATTTAAAAATAGGCGTGGCACATTTGTCTAGACTTTGGATGACATTGAAGGTGTTTTTACCCAATTTATAGTGAATATATACATAAATAATACCTATTTTCGTATAATTAATTGAAAATGGGCGGTTAGTTTCTGTGGGGGGTAAACCTTAAAATCAGCGTGGCACTTTCATATTCAAACTTGACCTGGTCGTTCCCGAGAAAAGCTTAAGTATCAAATTTCAGCTAAGTATCTCTAGTAGTCTCTGAGTAAATCGCGTTGAAATAAACAGACGGACAGACAGACAGACATGGCTAGATCGACTCGCTGCATCTTATAGAACAATCCTACAGGGTGGAAGCATAAACATTTTTTTTAAAAATTTTTCCCATACATTTCGGGCCCACAGTAATGTACACTATAATACATTTGTGATAAAGCTTTCTTAGCCCTAATCAGTTCTAGTGATAAAATCTATGTGCCAAGCCCATTTTTAGGCAACCCTATTTTTGGGCGAGTATTTGAGCTTCGATCGTACCGAAGTTAATGTTTTTGCATGTTCTTGTTCAATTATTTGTAAAAAAAATTGTAATTTTTTTTTGGAACGCATATATTTAGTTTGTCGGAAAGTTTGTAACGCATAAAACGAGACGGCGTAGGCCATCAATTCTTCGCATTTCATTTGGTCAGTTTGAAACATATTTTGCTGAAATTTGACTATGTCAAGTATGAGAATGAAAGTGCCACCCCATATAAACTTTTCTCACATTTTCTGATATATTCAAGAACATTAAAATTATATCTAAATTTATTTCTATATTGTGTCAAATATAAGTTGGAAAAAACGATAAAATTATGTAACGATTCTATGGGCGTCCTAGAATCGATATATTCTATCTTTTAAGTTGAACCGAAAAATACACATCTACAAAATTGTCATTGAAATCAGTTGAGTTGATTCGGTGCCTATCAAAAACGAACATTGTAAAAAAAAGATATGAGATTTTAATATATTAAGTTGAAGAAGATACGAGTATACTATATATTAAGGCATACGTATCGCGAAAAAAGCGTAAACTATTTGAAAAACATATATTTCCGTCATGCCTTAGTTTGGCGATTTGAGATTTGCGATTTGCGATTTAAGTAAATTTATTCATTTGAATGAGTAAAGTAGTGAAAAACGTTATGAACGCTTTCACCAACTTTCTCTCGTTGCAGAATTCGCTCTTGATACGAGTGTAACACGTTCTTAATATGAGTACAATTCGTTCTTAATACAAGATAAAAACTTAGCTTATCGTACTTTTGACCGTGGATGTGCTTGATGTTTTTTTTTTTTTTTTTATGTATGGGGGACTCACAACAAAGTAAAAGATACATTGAAAAATATTTTATTTTATTTATTTTTTCAACCTTCTGCTCGTTAAGAGATATTTCAAAGTTCAACGGTTATTTTTATATCCGTTACACATAGTGTAAACGGGTATATTCAGTTTGTCAGAAAGTTTGTAACGCATTAAAGAAGATGCCGTATAACCCATAAAGTATATATATTCAGATTGATGAGACGAGTCGATCTAGGCATGTCCATCCGTCTGTCTATCTGTTGTGAGGTGATTCATTCGCTTAGTTTTAAAGCTATTGAGCTGAAACTCGAAACATAAGCTTTTCTCAGTTCTAGATAGTTTTTATGTTAAATTCAGAATGCCATGCCCACTCTGAAGCATAGCCCCCATTCAAATCTACTGTATGTATTCAGTTCAAATTGGTTAAAAACACATCTAATAACATCCTATGATACGGATCGGATTGTAGCGTATAGACCCATACAAACTAACCTCTTATTTTTCGATATTTTCAAGAAAATTATTTGTTATATCTGTATTTTTAGCTTTAAATGTGATACTAATAACTGCAGTTGTATCATCCATTCATTCTATCTCGAAGTTTTATCCTAGCCACTGATGATCACAATTAAACTCTTTAAAGATTTGTGTTACGGGTATTTAAGTTTCGGTTCCTCAATAAGACATCATACTATGTTGCTAAAAAAATAAGTATATAATTATATATATTTAATAAGATATTAAACTAAAAAGTTCATCAAAGTTTTAAAGACCTTCCTCAACGTTGATAGATGTAAAATACCGGAATTGACAATGAATAGCAAACCAAGATACAAAAGTATTAGAGCACTCATTGCACTGTTATCAAATGAGTTTTTTTTTTGTAGCTTTTAGTACAAATTATACGCATAATTCACACGACTGACCCTTCACCACCCATTAATTCTGTCTGAGCAAACTCAAATATGATAAGCGCCAATGCTGCAACTTTTGCGATTATTAATTGAAAACGCTGCCATCGACGTCGTCGTAGTCGTCGTCGACGATAGCGTTCTGTACTAAATATTATTGTATATCAACAAGTAACTCAGTACTCGAATAGAATTATTTTAGTTTCGCGGCAAACAGCAAACGATACAGAACAAAATTAGAAAAAAACATTTTACGAAATACATTTAATGGAATTTGTTCTATAAAGCTAAAATTAGTATTAAAAATTTACACTATAAATAGTTTACAAATTACAACATATACTATGGATGTGCGTGTTGGAGTCACCGATTTAATCAAATTGGGTTCCAAGTAAGTGTGTTATGTGCAAAAATATAGTTCACAAGTGTTGAGAAGGGAAGTTTAAAGTTCAAAGTCAATAAAATATGTTTTTTTTTTTTTTTTTTTTAAATAATTTAATTATCAAAATATTATTTTTTAAGATCAAGAACTTTCTCGTTTTGAATTTTTTCTATAATGAAACTTTGACCGGAATACAAAAAATTTTTATTAAAGTCATTCAGCCACACTTTTATGGGCTAATGGTGATTAAAAGTGCAGTCAAGATTTGTATAATCTTAATTAGTTGGGAGCAAAACAAATACTGTTTTTATTAGCAAAGGTGTTCACGCTAAGACTGTAATGTAACTATCTGGTTTACGTTTATATAG
The DNA here is from genome assembly GCA_018903435.1 of Leucophenga varia. Taxonomy (NCBI): domain Eukaryota; kingdom Metazoa; phylum Arthropoda; class Insecta; order Diptera; family Drosophilidae; genus Leucophenga; species Leucophenga varia. Next base: position 85,820 of record JAEIFJ010001183.1, on the reverse strand, counting down.
TGTAAAAATGCTCACTAGAGTGAAATTGTTTATCGAAATGTGCCCAAACTTAGTGCTACATTGAAAACCACAATAAACAAAAAAAGACCTCAAACTAAATGAAACAAGAAAAAAACATACACTTTGATAGTACCAAAGCATGAATGCGCATCACACCAAATTTCAAATAACTTACGTATGATCATCAATTCGTTGAGGGACAGGATGAGGGACAGGATGAGGGTCAATGAACCGATACAACGAAACGTTCAGACACTAAATTATGGCCCATATGAGAGGGATACATTTTCACGTTCAAACAACAAAAATATAAATTTAAAATGATTTTCTTGAAAACACCATGAATGTGCGAGGTGAATTTGTATAGGGACTATATGATATAATGACCTGATTATCCATATGAAATCTGAACTTTATTGACATTGGAATTGTTTTCAATCAATTTGGAATGATCGGGCCACTTTTATACGAGTACATATATTCAGTTTGTCCAAAAGTTTGCAACGCATTAAAAGAGGCATCTGAAACCCCATAAAGTATATATATTATTGATCAGCTCGATGAGACGAATCGATTTATACATGTCCGTCTGTCGGTTGCGATGCGTTTTTCTCAGAAAGTTTTGAAAATATTGACCTGATATTTAAAACTTAAGCTTTTGCGCTCCTAGTTAGTTTGTATGTTAGAGCCAAGGTGCCACGCCCATTTTTAGATATAGCCCCCATATAAACTTACCACTTTTTTTTAGATTTTTTGTATGAAAATACGTATTATTTATGAATATATTCACTATAAATTGGATAAAAACACTTCTTATGTCATCCAATATTAAATCCAACGTGCCACGCCCATTTGTAGATATAACCCCCATACAAACTTACCGCCAATTATCGATTTTGTTGTATGAAAAAATTTAATAGTTCTGAATAAATCCAATTAAAATTTTGTAAAATCAATCAATTACTATCGATATGGTAAGGATCAGGCTAATATAACATAAAGCCTACATACAAATTTGAGCAAATTTAAATTAAATCTAAGCACCTGGTGAACATATAAATTATTGAAAGTGTTGTGTAACGGGTATTTCAGCTTCGGTTCCACCGAAGTTAACGTTTTTCCTTGTTCTTCCTTAAGTTGGTAGGACCTTAACTGACATCTATGTCAAATTTTGAGACCATAGCGTCAGTAGAGTTTGATTGGTTCAAATTATTCGTTATGCATAGAAAGCGTTGAAGACGATGAGCGTCACGTCAACCAGATCAAGGATTGACATCAACAACGAATCATTTAGTTCAATTCAATAGAGCGTCTCATCTCGTTTGGAACCGAAACAACTTAATTTGTTTGGAAAAAAATAACACGACGATTTAGAAACCTTGATTTCTGACTATCATACCGCCATCAATCGCATTATTACTGAAGATAAGACATGGATTTATGCAAACGACCCTAAAACTGTGAACCAATCCAGTGAATACCAAATGCCAAAGGTGAGCCGAGACCAAAAAATCCATGCCAAAGCAAGTCGAAAATCAAGGTCATGTTGACAGTATTTTTATTCGATTATAGTGGTGTGGTGCATGACAAATTCCTACCGTCGGACCAAACTGTTAATAAAGTCTATTATTTGGGCGTTATGCGTCGTTTGAAGGAAGCAAATCGTCAAAAGATGCCGGAATTATGGGCTGAAAAATCTTGGTTTCTTCACCACGATAATGCACCTTCGCAATGCACTGTTTATTTCGAACTGATTGAATTTACTATATCAGCTATACGTGGAATATTAAATCGTGATCTACATCTTCAATTATAGTAATTATAATGTTCGACTGTACAAAATTTTAGTATTTCAAAGTATATAGTTTTCGTTTAAATAAAGTTTTCCAAGTGTTTTTTTCTTGACTAATAAAAAAGAATATGTTACAGGAAAATCTTGAAAGTATTTTGATAAACTCACTTTAGTATAAACGTTTAGAAAACTTTCTTATATACAATTAAAATTTCAATGCACTAGTTAAGTCGATAAGAAAATTATTTGGTAGCACTTTAATACGTTAATAAATCAACAAATATAAAAATAAACTTATCTATCAAATGCATAGTGATTTGCTTATCAACAAAATGACACATGTACCTTAAAATTTTAATCATTTTTATATTTTCATATTTTGCACAGATTAGTTGGACACAAAATAGTGCAATATCGCCTATCCACACGGGAGACAGTAGAAGTCAATACGAAATGTGGAAGTTTACGTGGACTTAGGCGTAAAACCGTATACGATGAAGAGCTGTATTATGCTTTTGAAGGTATACCATATGCAAAGCCACCAGTAGGTGAACTACGTTTTCGTGCACCGGAACCGATTGAGCCATGGGAAGGTATACGCGATTGTACATATAATCGTAATAAGCCAATACAGCGTAACTTTATAATGAGAAACATTGAAGGCGCTGAAGATTGTTTGTATTTGAATATTTATGCAAAAGAATTAAATACAACGAAACCGCTACCAGTGCTTGTATGGATTTATGGTGGCGGTTTTCAAATTGGTGAAGCAACACGTGATTTTTATGCGCCGGATTATTTTATGCAACAAGATGTCATCTTGGTGACAATAAACTATAGATTGGGTGCATTGGGTGAGTTATAGCATATTTTTTGAGTAAATAAAAATAAAAATATATTTTTTTACACAGGCTTTCTCAGTCTTGAAGATCGCGATATCGAAGTACCCGGCAATGCTGGACTCAAAGATCAAGTACTCGCTTTGCGTTGGATTAAACAGCATATAAGCAGCTTTAATGGCGATGCTGATAATATAACGCTTATGGGTGAAAGTGCCGGCAGTGCTTCAACGCATCTAATGCTACTCTCCGAACAAACGCGTGGTCTATTTCATAAAGCCATTTTGCAATCCGGCAGTGCTCTATGCTCTTGGGCTGCAACACCAGATCGTGAATGGGGCTATAGACTGGCTTGTCGCATTGGCTACAAAGGCAGCAACAATGATAAAGAAGTTTTTCGTTATCTTTCACGTGCCAAGGCACGTGATATTGTTGCCAATGATAATTTGGTTGTAAATCAAGCGGAACAACGTGACTACATAATATTTGCATTCGGTCCCGTCATTGAACCATACACAAGTGAACATTGTATTACATCAAAACCTTCCGTCGAATTATTACCAAATGCCTGGGGAAATAGTATACCGGTGATAATTGGTGGTACATCATTTGAGGGACTCTTCTCATATCAATCGACATGCAATGATCCGTACATGTTACGTAATTTTGAGTCTATTATACCACGCAAAACACGCGAATCAAGTACACCAGTGGAAATTAGTCGAATGGTTGAACAAATGAAACGTTTCTACTTTCCGGATGAACCGAATCGCGATGAAATGGAACTTATGGAATGTTTAAATATACTCTCCATTAAACATTTTTGGCATGATATACATCGTACGGTGTTGGCACGTCTAGCATATGCACCCGCTTCATCCAATACATATTTGTATCGTTTTGATTTTGATTCAGCACATTTTAATCATTATCGCATACTACTGTGCGGTCCAAAAGTACGCGGCGTGTCGCATGCAGATGATATCTCGTATTTGTTCTATAATATAGCATCGATTAAATTATGTAAAAAAACGCCGGAATATAAAACGATCGAACGTCTGGTTGGCATGTGGTGTGCTTTTGCAGCGCATGGTGATCCCAACTGTGAGGCTATTGCACCAACGCGTTGGTTACCTGTGGCACAGTCACCGCATTCAAGTGATGCCGCGGCAGTACATAAATGTTTGAATATAGGCGAACGAGTGGAATTTATTGAACTGCCGGAAACAAAACAATTTACGCTGTGGAATAGTTTTTATACCCAAGAAAAATTGTATTAAACAATTTACATTTTTTAGTAAGAGTTACTAGGCAATTAATTGTATAATAAAACTGGTTTGTGCTGTTATTAGTTTTAATAAATATCTTGTCACGGAAATTGTTGCTGTTTTTAAATTCAATTTCTCATTTGCCATGAATGCAGTTTTATAAATTTTATTACATTTTATAAAATGTAATAAATGTTCAAATGCCAAGTTTTCAACTATACCTGTCAGTTATTAACTGATATGACGCGGCATAGAGAAGAAAGTTTAGAGAAGAATGCTTTCAAAATACGAGAACATATTTGATGAGATCGTAAATGACTTTGTAAAGGACTCTCAGTTTACACGGGTCGAAGGCTGGGATAGCTCTGCTTCCCAGAGTACGTCTATATAATTTTTTTTTTTTAAGTTCAAGATTATTTACAATCTGTCTATTCGAGACATTAAGCGAATTGTTTCAATAATTAATACATCACATGAAAAGAGATCATCACAGGGTGGTGCCTATTAGCACAAACGATACGAATAAAATTTTTTACAATTATGGGTGAATCTACAAGATTAATCAAGAACAATAATTTCACCAGTTCAATTCAGGTCTGAAAAGCAGATCCTTGTGATGAGTTCTATTGAGCCGCCTTATGTGTTGGCTGTTGTCAAGTAAGTTTATCGCTAACTGATTATCATGTTGCTCCAGTTTGGAGATATAGCGGGTTCCGAATTTACGAATTTCATTTCGCACAGACGGTACGTCTAGGTCTCTGTGAATGACGGAGTTCCTGACCTAGCTTGGCGCACCTATGATCCAGCAAAGCAGCTTACTCTGGAAACGCTGTAGGATTTTGATGTTACACTCAGCTGTCGTCCCCAGAGTTGGATGCCATATGTCCATCTGGGCTTAAGCAGCGCTTTGTAGAGCAGTACTTTGTTGCGAGTGTTCAGCTCAGATCTCCTGCCGAGTAGCCAGTTCAATTTAGCTAACTTTAGGTTTAGCTGCTTCCTTTTGGCCTCAAGGTGAGCCTGCCAGTTTAGACGCCTATTAAGGATTAGACCCAGGTACCTCAGCATGTACACCAATGGGAGGAAAGCACCACGACATGCCAACTGAAAAAAAAATTAATTTAAATATAGTTTTAGAAAATCTAGATAGAAAGATTATAAATAGGCACACATTTCAATGTTATCAATCACGATTTTTTTTTATTTTTTTTATTTACGTAGTTCACTCAAATTAAATTTTAATATCTACAAACTGTTCTAATAATTCACGCGACTGAACCTACAATCAATAATTCTATCTGAGCAAACTCAAATATGATAACAAATCCTGTACTAATTAACTGATTTTCTATTAATTAATTTATTTTGTGCTAATTAATATTGTATATAAACTAGTGCACAGACTCGAATGGAATTATTTCATTTTCGTGACACACATTAAATAGAATGGATCAACCTATTGGATTCATAGATTTATGTAAATTGGGTGCCAAGTAAGTTTAGCAGTTAAAGTAGTGGCATTTTTAAAGAGAAAGTTTAAAGACAATGAAATGTGATTTAGTTTTGAAAAAAAAAGCTATTCAAATATTATAAATATTGTAACAATTTTTATATTTTCATACTTTTCACAGATTAGTTGGACACAAAATAGTGCAATATCGCCTATCCACACGGGAGACAGTAGATGTCAATACGAAATGTGGACGCTTACGTGGATTAAGGCGTAAAACTTTATACGATAAAGAGCTGTATTATGCTTTTGAAGGTATACCATATGCAAAGCCACCAATTGGTGAACTGCGTTTTCGTGCACCAGTACCGATTGAGCCTTGGGAAGGAATACGCGATTGTACAACTTATCGTTCTAAGCCAATGCAGCGTAACTTTGCAATGGGATACATTGAAGGCGCAGAAGATTGTTTGAATTTGAATATTTATGCAAAACAATTAGTTACAACGAAACCGCTACCAGTGCTTGTATGGATTTTTGGCGGTGCTTATAAATTTGGTGAAGCATCTCGTGATTTTTATGGGCCGGACTATTTTATGAAACAAGATGTCATCTTGGTTACAATAAACTATAGATTGGGTGCATTGGGTATGTTTATTTCGCATGTTCGAGAATTTTTAATTATTAAAAAAATATTTAAAAAAAAAAAAACTTACACAATTTTTTTTACGCAGGCTTTCTCAGTCTTGAAGATCGCGATATCAACGTACCCGGCAATGCTGGACTTAAAGATCAAGTACTCGCTTTGCGTTGGATTAAACAGCATATAAGCAGCTTTAATGGCGATGCTGATAATATAACGCTTATGGGTTTAAGTTCCGGAAGTAGCTCAGCGCATTTTTTACTACTCTCCGAACAGACGCGTGGACTATTCCATAAAGCCATTTTGCAATCCGGCACTGCACTGTGTTTTTGGGCTACAACAACAGATCGTGAATGCGGCTATAGACTGGCTTGTCGCATTGGCTACAAGGGCAGCAACAATGATAAAGAAGTTTTTCATTATCTTTCACGTGCCAAGGCACGTGATATTGTTGCCAATGATAATTTATTTGCAAATCAAGCGGAAATAAGTGATTATATATTAATTGAGTTTGTTCCTATCGTTGAACCATACATAAGTGAACATTGTGTTATATCAAAACCTTGCGTCGAATTATTACCAAATGCCTGGGGTAATAATATACCGGTGATAATTGGTGGCACATCATTTGAGGGTCTCTTCATATATGATTCCGTAAAAAATTATCCAAACGAGCTAAATAATTTTAAATTCGTAATACCAAAAACAATACAGGAATCGAGTACGGCACTTGAAATTAATCAAATGATTGAACAGTTGAAACGTGTCTACTTTCCGGATGAACCGAAACGTGATAAAGTGGAACTTATGGAAGCATTAAATGTACTCTCTTATAAATTTGTTTGGCATGATATACATCGTACAGTGCTGGCACGTCTTGCATATGCACCCGCTTCGTCCAGTACATATTTGTATCGTTTTGATTTTGATTCGCCACATTTTAATCATTATCGCATATACCAGTGTGGTCCAAATGTACGCGGCGTGTCGCATGCAGATGATAGCTCGTATTTGTTCTATCACGTAGTATCGACGAAATTATGTAAAACATCACCGGAGTATAAAACAATCGAACGTCTGGTGGGCATGTGGTGTGCCTTTGCAGCGCATGGTGATCCCAACTGTGAGGCTATTGCACCAACGCGTTGGTTACCTGTGGAACAGTCGCCGTACTCAAGTGATGCCACCCCAGTGCATAAATGTTTGAATATAAGCGAACAGGTGGAGTTCATTGATCTGCCGGAAGCAAAATATTTTACGCTATGGAATAGTTTTTATACTAAAGAAAAATTATATTAAACCATTTCCTTTTTATAGTTGAATTATTAAGCAATTAATTGTTTATCTCGATTTATTGCTAAAGCTGGTTTGTTTTTAATAAATATCTTGTCACGTTAAAATCCAATACTTTCTTCAGCTATACTTGGCATCTGGAGATCTATGTGAAAGTTATCATTGCGCATATACCACGGAGCTCGAGTGATTTTCCTAAGGGTGATGTTTTGGTACCGTTGAAGTGTTGAAGTATATTTCGATGTTTGATACAGCTGCCAAACCCCATAGCTGGATGCCGTAAGTCCAGACCGGTTTAAGCATAGCTTTGTATAATCTGACATTGTTGTAAAAACTAAGCTTAGATTTTTGGTCTAATAGCCAATGCATTCGACGCGTTTTCAGTTCTAGTTGATTCCTTTTCGCTAGTATATGGTCCTTGAAAGTCAGGCTTTTGTCAAGCCAAAGCCTAGATAATTGACTTTGTTTCATTTGGAAATCAGCACGCAATTGACAGGGCCGTCCTTCCCTTATGTCTAAGTGTGACCGATCCTTGGGACTTGGTTGTGTTTAGAGCGATATTCTACTTATTCATCCAGTCTTGCGTTTAATTTAGTTGGTTTTGAAGCAATTGTGTTGCTGCTTTACGGAACTGAAAGCTGTAGTCGCTATAGCTATGTCATTGCAGTTAACTTCGGTCATGTCAGCTGTGTAGATAGTATAGAGTAATGGGCCTAGCACGCACAAGGAAGCGGCACTCCTGCCTGTATGCCTTTTATCTCAGATGTAGCATTTTCGTGTCTCACGTAGAAGCTTCTGCCCTGTAAATATGATTGAAGAAAGCGAAACTGTGTGCAGAATGTCATTTTAATTTTGTATAACAGCTCCTTATGCCATACGCGATCAAAGGCTTGTTTAACATCAAGGATTACGGCTGAACAGAATTGTTCTCCTCATAAGAGTTTTGAATTACTTCAACGATTCTGTCAACCTGCTCCGGAGTTCCATGCCTTCTTCGAAACCCAAATTGTTGGTCAGGGAGAATTTCCTTTTTCTATTGTCGGTAGCACTCTACTTAGGAATATTCTTTTGAATGTTTTCAAGACTACCGACAGCAGACTTATAGGGTGATAGAGTGATGCTAGAACGTTCTCAGGATTTCTAGGCTTCGAAATTAAAATTACCTCTGCGCTCTTCCACTGACTAGGGAAGTGGCCAAGATTGAAACATACGTTAAATATTTCCAAAATCAGTTCTAAACAATTATCGGGAAGTGCTTTGATTGTCGTTGTGTCAATTCAATTATTTCCAAAAGACTTTTTCTTTGGCAGAACTTTTATTTCATTCCTAAGTTCTTCCAAACAGACAGGAAGTATCGGAACATTGTTACTGCAAGGTGCATTGACCACTCTGTCTACCTCTGCTTGGTGTGCACTGCTACAAATCGCGAATGGTGTAAATTTTTCTTTATATTGATAACGAAACTTGAGCAATTAAAAATCGCGTAAAGTTATTCCAGTCACAAATGTCAAACAAGTTGAAAACGTATGCATTTACTCAAACCGCAAATCTTAAATCGTCAATCTTAAATTGTGTAACGCATTAGCGAATTTGGAAAAACATAGATATTTTCAAATTTGACAGTATTTTTGTATTAAGTGCCTCAATTAGGTATCTCACCTACACCTCTTTTTCAAGGTCAATTGATGCAAAATGCTGTAATCGCCAATAAAAAATTACTAAACAGCTGCACTACAAAGGACTATAAAATACGCATTTCACTGTTATCAAGATTTTTTTTTTTTAATTTTTGATACGTAATTTTATAAAATGAAGCTTTTAGTACCTATAAACTGTTCTGATAATTCACACACGACTGACCTTTCAACCAATAATTCTGTCTGAGCAAACTTAAGTATGATAATTAATTTTGTACTAATTAACTGATTTTCTATTAATTAATTATTTAATTGATTCAGTGCTAATTAATATTGTATATAAACTAATGCTTAGACTCGGATGGAATTATTTCATTTTCGTGACACAAAGCAAACAGAGCCAAATTCAGAACAAAATAATTCGGAATTAGTTTCATATTTCTAAAATACGTCTTGAGTTCTTACTATAAATACTTTACAACGCCAACTTACGGTATGGAGAGTCATATTGGATTAATAGATTTATTTAAATTGACTGCCAAGTAAGTACAGCAGTTTAAGATTTATAAGATGGCATTTTCAAAGATAAAGTTTAAATTTCAAAGTCAATTAAATCTGATTTAATTGAAAACAAGGAAAAACGTTAACTTCGATGGAACCGAAGCTCAAATACACGCTACATCTTGATTTAGTTTAGTTATGATCATCAATGGCTAAGGTAAAATTTGGATAAGAGATGTCTTGGAGTCGATAGTCCGATACAACCAAAGTTTAGACACAATAATGGGGTAAAATATTAACCTAAGTGCAGAATAATAAACATTCTTTTGGAAAGAAATTAGATAATGGGTTGTGACTTTCTTTGGTAGCTATATGTTATAGTGAACTGATCCTTATAATACCAATAGAGTAAAAATAGAATGATATGATATGTTTTTTTACTCAAGTTGAAGTGAATAAATTCATAAATACTTATTATTTTCATACAAATATTACAAAATGGGCTGAAATTTCGTATGGGTCCTACACCTAAAAATGGGCGTTGCACTTTAGTTTTGACATTGGATAACACAATTTGGAGTGAATATATCTATGATTAGTAGCTATTTGCACACAAAAATTACAAAATTGGTGTAAAGTTTGTATGGGGGCTATACCTTAAAATGGGCGTGGCACCTCGACTTTGACATGGGATGATATTAGACGTGATTTTACCCGATTTGGAGAGAATACATTACTTAATAACATTTTTTTTTTTAAACTCGAAAGTAACTTATTGATTTGTATGGGGTCTATACATAAAAATGGGCGTGGCACTTTCATTTTCATATTTGATTTTGTCGTTACAGAAAAAAGCTAAAGTTTCTTATTTCAGCTTAATATCTTTTAAGAATATATATTCTTTATTGAGTCTAAGTCGTGTCCTTCAATGCGTTACAAACTTTCAGGCAAACTGAATATACCCTACACACTATGTGTGGCGGGTATAAAAAATGTAGCTATCCAAATGTTGTTATATTTGTTTGCTATTATGTTAGATATGTCACATCTTTTAATAATAATAATTCTTATGTTTTCAAATTTTACAAAGATTCGTTGGACACAAAATGGTGCAATATCGCCTATCCACACGGGAGACAGTAGAAGTCAATACAAAATGTGGACGCTTACGTGGACTAAAGCGTAAAACTTTATACGATAAAGAGCTGTATTATGCTTTTGAAGGTATACCATTTGCAAAGCCACCAATAGGTGAACTACGTTTCCGTGCACCGGAACCGATTGAACCATGGGAAGGTATACGCGATTGTACATATAATCGTAATAAGCCAATGCAGCGTAACTTTGTATCGGGATACGTAGAAGGAGCAGAAGATTGTTTGTATTTGAATATTTATGCAAAAGAATTAATTACAACCAAACCGCTACCAGTGCTTGTATGGATTTATGGTGGCGGTTATAAATATGGTGAAGCGTCTCGTGATGTTTATGCACCGGACTATTTTATGAAACAAGATGTCGTCTTGGTGACAATAAACTATAGATTAGGTGCATTTGGTGAGTTATAAAATATTTTGAATTAAAAAAAAAAAAACTTATACATTTTTTTAACACAGGCTTTCTCAGTCTTGAAGATTGCAATATCAACGTACCCGGCAATGCTGGACTTAAAGATCAAGTACTCGCTTTGCGTTGGATTAAACAGCATATAAGCAGCTTTAATGGCGATGCTGATAATATAACGCTCTTTGGTCAAAGTTCCGGCAGTAGTTCAACGCATTTTATGCTTCTCTCTGAACAGTCGCGTGGTCTATTTCATAAAGCCATTTTGCAATCCGGCACTGTACTATGTCCTTGGGCTACAACAACATATCGTAAATGGGGCTATAGACTAGCGTGTCGCATTGGCTACAAGGGCAGCAACAATGATAAAGAAGTTTTTCTTTATCTTTCACGTGCCAAAGCACGTGATATTGTTGCCAAGGATAATTTTGATATATATGACGAGGAACTACGTGAATATGTGTTATTTGCATTCACTCCCGTCATTGAGCCTTATTCAAGTGAACATTGTGTTATATCAAAACCTTTAGTAGAATTATTGCCAAATGCCTGGGGTAATAATATACCAGTGATAATTGGTGGCACATCATTTGAGGGACTTTTCTTACTTCCATTTAAAGAAAATTGTCCGAACATTCTACGTAATTTTGAGTTCTTCATAAAAAAGAAAATAAACGAATCGAGAAGGGAAATGGAACTTAATAAAATGGTTGAACAAATGAAACGTTTCTACTTACCGGATGAACCGAAACGTGATGAAATGGAACTTATGGAATGTTTAAATATGTTCAGCATTTTCGCCTTTTGGCATGATATACATCGTACAGTGCTGGCACGTCTTGCATATGCACCCGCTTCGTCCAGTACATATTTGTATCGTTTTGATTTTGATTCGCCACATTTCAATCATTTTCGAAAACTCTTCTGTGGTTCAGATGTACGCGGCGTATCGCATGCAGACGATCTCTCGTATTTGTTTTATTACATACCATCGACGAAATTATCCAAAGCAACACCGGAATATAAAACGATCGAACGTCTGGTGGGCATGTGGTGTGCCTTTGCAGCGCATAGTGACCCCAATTGTGAGGCTATTGCACCAACGCGTTGGTTACCTGTGGAACAGTCGCCGCACTCAAGTGATGCCGCCGCAGTGCATAAATGTTTGAATATAAGCGAACAGGTGGAGTTCATTGATCTGCCGGAAACAAAACATTTTACGTTGTGGAATAGTTTTTATACTAAAGAAAAATTATATTAAACAATTTACATTTTTGTAGTTAAAGGTAATTAATTGTTTATCTCGATTTATGGCTTAAACTGGTTTGAGCTGTAATTAGTTTTAATAAACACTATTTTTTTTTATTTTTATTCTTTTTTATTGTAAACTTTTTTTATTCACCGCTTATACGTCTTGTTAAAATTGTTTACTGTGAATGGCAAAGCGCTGCCTATTAAAGTGAACGTAGAATTGTTTTTGTTTTTGCTATTATTCTAGTTTATTGTATTTGCCATGAATGTTGCTGAAAATTTTATACATTAATAAAAATGCATATAAATATATACTATATAAATATAAACTTTACGTTGAGAAATATTTTTACAAAGTGTATGCTCTAGATATCATTGATTGTTGTTATACAAGTTTTCTAATTATGTAATAAGCTGTAATGATTTAATTATTGTATTTATTTGTAGTAAGAAGATTAATAGCTTCCATTCCATCCAGCCAATTTATAAATAATACAACTAATAATTTGAACACGACTGTTTGCATGTTCATAGGTACAGTGGTGCAGTAGTGATAAGTTGAACATTTTTTAATGCAGGTAAAACTAACAATTGATATCCAGCAACATTTTACGGCTTGTTGCAGGCATATGTATATATATTTTCGCCGATTCTAGTGAATTATGGTTTTTCTTTTTTAAAATATGGAAAAAATATTAGATAGGTTTTTTTTTTTTTTTTTTTTGGTTATGTGAAAAGGTTTTTTACTTTACTTTTTCGAAAACTTTTTTAAGATAAAAAAGTTGCAAAGTTTTTTAGTCTAATAACAGAATTTCTAAAACCCATTAATTGTTTTAGACTACTTTTCTTTTAATTCTTTGTACAGAGTTAAGTGTATTCATACATCGAAGTTTACTACTTAATTTTCCGCCCTTAGATTTGAGCCTTTGTACATTAAAAAAATCGTAACCATTATTTTTCCATATTAAAAAAAAAAAAAACCTTGAATAATTCGAATCGGTGTGTCCGGATTCCATAATATTCCTTGTTAATATCAACATAAAATGTACAATATTATATTGTGCACTATTTATTTAATATTATTTATCAAAAATAACCTTGATATTATTTTGCAATTTATATGAATTTATGTGTCCTCGAAAAAGACCGATTGATAACACTAGTTCAAAAATGGGGTTCTTTGCTAACCGACTTACTTCCATGTAATTTAGCGCGTGGATTCCAAAAAATGGACAAATTTGTTTATTGATTTATACAAATCAACTTTTTTTAAAATAAATAATAACGTGTTTTTGATAAAAAAATTCGAATGCGTTAAGTTTCAACGATAAAAAAATGAATAGGGTACCTACTTATATAAACAACAAATAAATTTGTCTGATTTTACTTACTTCTCTATAATTTTCACAATTTTAGTTCCGATTTGGACAAACTAATAGTACGTTTCCATTGGCTAACTCGCGTTAACCTGTTGCTATCGAAAGCAATGCCTACTATGGACGCAAAGTTGTTCAAAATAAATTTGTGGGAATTAATAAATATAAGAAATATTGCATACGATTGTAGTAGTCCTTGCTTTCGATAGCAACAGGTTAACGCGAGTTAGCCAATGGAAACGTACTATTAGATTTCATAATTTCTTAGTAACATTGTGTTAATTTACAAAATTTAAATATTAATAGAAACAGTTGTTATTTACTGAAAAATTGGAATTAAAAATTAATACTTTTGAAATAGCTTAAAAAATTAATTTTTCTGTGTTTCAAAAAAAAGTATTTATTCGAATTTCACGAATAGCATATCATCGTATAGAGGACATAAGTATATTCCAGCCCATATAAAGTTCAGTTTTGCAAAATTATAATAATTACTCGAAAAGTACGCAAAAAAATATTTTTTCGTTTTTTTGAAGATAACTCCTAAACGGATCTTAAGAAATATTTTTCGTTAGTCATTTTGGGAATCGACGCCACAAAATACATGGATAAAGAAAGAATCATATTTTGCAAATATTTGTACTTTTTTCAATACGCAATAAATTGAACGTATTATTTTTTAGTTTGTGTTATATTTTTGTACTTTTTATATAAATTTTTTTTTACAACTGTCTTGTATACAAGTGAACCACTGTGCAAACGATCAAAAGAGAGCAATAATCTAGTCTTGCTCGCGACAAAAAATAAGTAAAAAGTAAAGTAAAAGAAACCAAGCGTAAGAAAGAGATAAATATATTAAACGAGAGCAAACTTGTTTACTAGATTAGTGTCATAAAGAGCAACAACAAAACATAATAAATAAATACAAATGCACACATACACACATATATTTGTGTACTCTCAGCAACTGAGCAATCAGCTGTCTGAAGCAACAATTTTTTTTTTTTTTTTTTTTTTTTTTTATTTCTCAGTTTTGTTTTTTGCTTGCAGCGAAAATGTTTTATTTAATTTTTTTGAATTTAAGCAAGTTTATTATACTAGATAACAAAAGCGCGATAAACAAGTAAAGCAGCGTAACTGCAGCAGAAGTTTATTTTTTTGGCCGAAAAGTTTTTTATAAATCAGTCAAAATTTCAAGCAACGAGAACAGTAATTTTACGCTTAGCAGCGTCTACAGTGCTAAAATGGTAAAGGAGTGAGTAATATAAATAAAATATATACAAAAATATATAATATGCCAATTCATATAATAATAGCGTCGGCATACAACTTTCCACAACGCATGGCTATGTGCTTGGCAAGATGTGCATGTCTGTCTATGATGACATTTATTATTCATTCGAACGCATACCCTACGCCAAGCCACCGCTTGAGGAGTTACGCTTTAAAGCGCCCGAACCCGTAGAGCCATGGAAGCGACAGTTGGATTGTCGCGAAAAAGGTGAAAAGCCGCTGCAGAAAAATATGCTGACGCAAGAAATCGAAGGCACTGAGGATTGTCTTTATTTGAATGTTTACATGAAGCAGGTAAAGTATAGTGACTACTTTTAAATTAAATTAATATTTTTCACACAAATGCCTATTTTACTTCAGTTCAGCAGCGCAAAACCGCTACCAGCGCTAGTATTCTTCTTCGGTGGCGGCTTTGAAAAAGGCGATCCCACTGTAGAGCTGCACAGTCCGGATTATTTTATGATGCGTGATGTTGTCGTTGTAACCATATCGTATCGTGTCGGACCACTTGGTTTTCTTAGTTTACATGATGCAGCCTGCAATGTACCTGGTAATGCAGGTCTAAAGGATCAATTACTTGCGCTGCAATGGTTTGTAAACAATGCAGAAAATTTTAATGCAGATCCAAAAAATATTACCGTATTCGGTGAGAGTGCAGGCGCTGCATCAACGCATTATCTTATCTTAAATCCAAAAGCAGAGGGTCTATTTCAAAAAGCTATACTACAATCTGGAAATGTACTCTGCCCGTGGGCATTATCTCCGCTTCAAAATTTACCAGCACGTCTAGCGGAAGCGCTTGGTTCTGAAAATAATGAAACGGATGCAAAAGTTTTAAAATTTTTACAACAAGTACCCGCCGAAGATTTAGTGCGTCCGTATTTGCTTAATGTTGCCGAAAATCTAGATGATTGTCTATTTCAATTTGGTCCAGTCATTGAACCATATAAGAGCGCAAATTGTGCTATACCAAAAGATCCGGTAAAGTTATTAGAGCATGCTTGGGGTAATAAAATTCCGATAATTATGGGTGGCACCTCCTTTGAAGGTTTACTCATGTATGCACGCATACATATGGCACCATTTCTGCTGACGACGCTTAACGATGAGCCACAACATGCATTACCGTTGGCGCTTAAACGTAAATATACAACGGAATTGGCACAGCAACTGGGACGCGTTATACTAAAGACGCACTTTGATGAAAAACCATTAACGCTGGACAATGTCTTGAGCTATTGTGAGGTAGTTTTGAAAAAAAAGAAAAACTTTTTGTATTATATTCTTTAATAAATTTCTTTTATATTATTTGCAGTACGCCAGTTATAAGGTTTTCTGGCATCCCATTATGCGCATTGCCAAATCACGCCTAAAGCATAGCACTGCCGCAACTTATCTCTATCGCTTCGACTTTGATTCGCCAGAATTCAATCATCAACGTATTAAATATTGCGGCAAGAAAATACGTGGCGTTGCACATGTCGATGATCATTCGTATATCTGGTATGGTGCATTCTCCTGGAAATTAGAACGTAATACGCCGGAATTTAAAACTATAGAACGCATGATTGATATATGGTATAGCTTTGCATTGAATTGTGATCCCAATTGTTGCAGCACTGCGACACAATTTAAATCCAAATGGCAACCAATCTCGGATAAAATGGATGTATTGCAATGTTTAAATATAGCTGAAAAATTGCGTTTGATTCCATTACCGGAGCATAAGAAACTTTTGGTATGGGAGAGCTTATACAATCCAACGACAACTGAGACGTCTTAAAATTAAAATCTGATTTGTTTCTAAAAAATTATTTGTATGCTATCTAAACATTTTTTTTGTTATGTATTGTATTGATAAAAGTTTTGTTTTTGATATATGGAAAAAAACTTTAATTATTATTTTAAGCTGATAAGCCATAAGAGTGCTTATCTTTTGGTGAATTTTTCTAATTTGTAGCAAAAATCTTTTGCTACAAACAGTTTGTAACGTTAACTCGAAGCGTCATTATGCAGCAAACATCGTCGTCGTCGGAGCCAAAGTTAGTGATATATTTTATTTTATGTTTTTATCAAAGTATTATATAATTATTTTTATTTTTTTTACTTCATAACAGCCATGAAGCGCCAGTGATCAATACCACACACGGACGCGTACGTGGCCAT
Organism: Leucophenga varia; assembly: GCA_018903435.1. Lineage (NCBI taxonomy): Eukaryota > Metazoa > Arthropoda > Insecta > Diptera > Drosophilidae > Leucophenga > Leucophenga varia. The sequence continues at coordinate 68,751 of JAEIFJ010001183.1, read as the reverse complement.
GTGCAACATACACTCTACGATGATGTACCCTATTATTGTTTTGATGGTATACCATATGCAGCGCCTCCTTTGGGCGCTTTGCGTTTTAAGGCACCACAAGATTGTGCAACATGGCAGGATATACGCGATTGTACTATTATGCCACCAAAATGTCTACAACTTGGCTCATATACAAAAGTAGTTGAAGGCTCCGAGGATTGTTTGTATTTAAATATTAATGCTAAAAAGGTGCGTAAGCTTAAAAAACTTTTTTTTTTTCTGTACCGAATAAATTAAACAGTTTTATATTTTTAGCTAAACTCAACGAAACCATTACCTGTAATGGTCTATCTACACGGTGGCATGCACAGATCAGGTGATCCTACACGACGCGCTTGGTCTCCTGATTATTTTATGCAGCAGCATGATATAATCTTCATAACGATTGGTTATCGCTTAGGCGCATTTGGTTTTCTTTCCTTAGCCGATCCAACTCTAGAAGTACCTGGTAATGCCGCACTTAAAGATGTAGTACAAGCACTCAAGTGGATACAAGCAAATATTGTCAATTTTAATGGTGATCCAACGAATATTACACTTTTTGGACACAGTTCTGGTGGTTATATGACACATTTGCTAAGTCTGTGTCCACAAACAGAGGGATTATTTCACAAGGCTATCATTATGTCAGGATGCACGCAAGAGCTTAATCGTTTACCTCAATTGGAATATCGACTTGCAAAACATCTTGGCTATGAAGGCGCAGCTGATGATGATGCTGCGCTATTTGATTTCTATAACAATGCAGATTCAGCACGTTTGGCGGATTTTAATTTTTGGACAACAGAGGAGCAATTTCTTGGTATGATTGCTTTTGCTCCATGTATAGAACCATATGAATGCGAAACAACATTGCTGCGCGCTGAACCGCTTGTATTGCAACGTACAGCCTGGAGTAATCGTATACCCATTATGGTTGGTTGCACATCAGATGAGTGGCTTGTAGATATAAAAGCTGCAACCACGAATGATGACTTTTATGCCTTATTTCGACGTAAACCAGAACTGTTGTTACCAAGAACACTAGCGTTAGCAAAGCATTGTGATCTGGGCATGCGTCGTCAGTTAGCTAAACAATTTAAAGAATTGTTTTACGGCAAAGAACTTACGCTTTGCACGCAAAACTTTATGCCACAATTCGAGGTAATTTGAATTTTAAATTTGATTTTATTTTATTATACTTTAATATTTTTTTTTTTTTATCTACAGTTAAAGGCTTACAATCAGTACCACGCGCATCATCGGCTACTGCAAGCGCGCCTTAAGTATGCACATAGAGCCCCAACCTATCTCTATCGTTTTAATTATCATTCACCGGATTTGAATTTATATCATAAACGCTGGTTTAGTGCCTCAGGACTAATAGGCGCTACGCATGCAGATGAATTGTGTTATATTTTTGTTCTTCCTGCCACTATTAAATTAGATAAGTCAAATACTGCATATCAAATTATACGTCGCATGGTGTCTATGTGGTGCGCATTTGCGTGCAATTCTGATCCGAATTCAACGGAAACTGCAAACGTTTCATGGACGCCCATTAAGCGTTTTGGACCACGCATGTGTCTTAATATAAACGAAGAATTACGCATTATAGCGCAGCCGGAATTAGAGAAATGTTTAAAAATTGATCATTTGTATGAACAGGCAGGAATTGATGTGTGTTAAATTGGTGAGAGAAAGTAGTTTTGTACATTGTGAGTTTGATTAATGAATAATTAAACAACTTTTCTAAAAATGTCGTTATCATTTAAGTAACCTTCGGTAGATTTGTATGGGGCAATATGTTATATAGGTCATATGCTAGAATTTTACCGTTACTTGAAGAAGGCAATCTAATTCCAGACCATCAATTTGGACTCCGGCGACTTCACGGTACACCTGAGCAATGCCACCGCGTTGTTCAAAAGATCCTCTGCTCTATTTAGGATAAGAAGTACTCCTGCGCGGTATTTTTGGATGTGAAAACAGGCCTTCGATCGAGTGTGGCATGCTGGACTACTTTACAAAATCAAACTCCTGCTTCCGGCTCCATATTACCTTATACTCAAATCATACCTTCTGGACAGATGCTTCTGTGTCCGGTGTGAAAGCTCCAACTCGAGGATAGAACGTGTAAGGGCTGGCGTTCCACAGGGCAGCGTGCTTGGGCTGATCCTATATACCCTCTTCACTGCGGATCTACCTGTACTTCAACATGAGCAGCTTCTTGTTGCCTCCTATGCTGATGACACAGCCTTCATCGCTTCAGCAACGGACTGCTCGGAGGCCTCTGAAATCGTCCAACTTGGCTGCTGAGATGGAACATCTCCGTGAATACGGAAAAGTCGCTTCATATGACTTTTTGCGACCCGCAGGCTCAACTGCCCCCCAGTCAGTCTTCATGGCTCTCTCCTCCCAGTGGTGGACAAGGTGGCGGGCTCACCTTGAGGCCAAAAGGAAGCATTGAAATCCTACAGCGTTTTTAGAGCAAGCTGCTCCGCAGGATCATAGGTGCGCCAACCTACGTCAGAAACTCCGTCATCAACAGAGATCTAGACGTACCGTCTGTGCGAAATGATATTCGGAATAACCCGCTAAATCTCCAGACTGGAGTATCATGATAATCAGTTAGCACTAAACTTACTCGACAACAGTCAACACACATGAAGGCTCAAAAGAAGTCACCCCCTGACCTACCCTTCAGACCTGAATTAAACTGGTGAAACCACTGCTCTTGATTATTTATGTAAATTAATTGTAAATTTTTTTTAAATTAATTTCGTTAATGCTGGCATGAACGTGTGATGTTCCCCTCATGTGATGTATAATTTAGTTAAAAAATTTGCTTATTGTCTTAAAAAGAAAGATTGTAAATAATCTTTAAGTTAAAAAAAAAAAAAAAAAAAAATTAAATTTATAAGCATGCACATCGATCTCGAAGCATGTACATCGACCTCGTCCGAAACGATGCCCACATCGCCATTACTTCCTTAATACTTCATCAAAATGAAAACTTCTATTTTTGGCTGGCATATCTCTAATTTAATAATAAAACATTTAAAAATAATTGCGATATTTTTGCATATTGATATGCCCATTAGATTATGTTCTATTTTAATGCTTTAATCTGATAAGCTGTGTATTTTTACGTCTAAACAAAAAACTTGGGTACATAATCAACGTCTTTAACTCGGAGTGTTTAAATACTATAACGTCTTAATGGAGCAAACGTTGTCGGGTTCAAAGTGAGTTGTGTGCTAATTTTTTTTTTTGTGCTTGGAAGAGTTATATAGTTTTTATTTTTTTTTAAGTTTGGAATCGCCAGTGGTCAACACCACACACGGACGTGTACGTGGTCATGTGCAACATACACTCTACGATGATGTACCTTATTATTGTTTTGATGGTATACCATATGCAGCGCCTCCTTTGGGCGCTTTGCGTTTTAAGGCACCACAAGACTGTGCACCATGGCAGGATATACGCGATTGTACTACGATGCCACCGAAATGTCTACAACTTGGCACAATTACAAAAGTGGTTGAAGGTTCCGAGGATTGTCTGTATTTAAATATTTATGCCAAAAAGGTACTTAAGCTTATATATAGTGACCCCATACAGTACATATTGGCGTGATCAAATCGTAATGATAATCAGACTTAGTTATGATTATTTAAAAGCTATGGAAACAAGTGACAAGGAATGTTATATCTATAAGTGCCACAGTAATATAAGCTATCCGCCACTTGTCTATTAAGATTTACTTGATTCTGTGAACCCGTTTTTTCGCTCGAAAAAAGAAGAAACTAATAATTTTTGTTAGAAAACTTAAATATGGCCATATCTTCTTTTCAGACTTATCAAGTATATAAATTAATTTTCGTTAACAATTGATAATAGCTTTTTAAATTAAATGTGGCTAGCAAAAAAGCACTAAAACATAAATTTTCTTGAAGAAAGAGGCGTCTCTCATTATCGAATACACGCCTTATCAAGGAGATGGACTCGGGTCTAAATGTTAGATTCTGGCTCCGCCCAACGCGGTGTACAATTTTTTTTTTTTTGGATCGAACCCGTCCAGCCTGAGTTTCTTCAAAGTTGTCCGTCTCTGTAAGACTCTTAACTTTTTTTTTATTAATATAAATTTTTACACCTTTTACCAGAAGGACAAAATGTTATATTAAGTCTTTAGAAATGTATGTAAAGGGCAGATAGAAGCATAACAAACCCTAAAAAGTACTTTTCGGATCTCGCCCAACCCAGAATATTTCATAATAGTCTTGCGCCCATCTCTAATCGAGTACTGATAAAGTAGCCCTTGGTAAACGTAGCAATACTAGGGACTGGGGTGCGCTGTACAACGCGAAATTTAGTCCGTCACGAAGATGTTATTTTTATTTAATAAATTAGAGCTAAACTAGAAAGTCCCTGGAGCTTGGCTTGATCGATAAGCACTTTCAGCAGGAAGTGAAATCAAAATGGAGTGCACAATTTCGAGAAAATATAAAAAATCACACCGGCGATTATTTCTGTTTTTGCATTTTTATGATCATTAAACACGCCTGAATCAAATCTAAATTTAAAATTTTCAGAGGGGTGACAATTTTATTTAAAATTATTTTAGGTGTGCCGTATTTGTCTATTGTGCCACAGGCTCAAAAATGTTAATACAGTTCAAATCATTCCATTTTGTATTTTTAGCTACACTCGACGAAACCGTTACCAGTAATGATTTTCATCCATGGGGGCATATATAAAGCAGGTGATCCTACACGACGTGATTGGGGACCTGATTATTTTTTGCAGGAACATGATATAATCTTCATAACGATGGGTTATCGATTAGGCGCATTTGGTTTTCTTTCCTTTGCTAATCCATCTTTAGAAGTACCCGGTAATGCGGGACTTAAAGATGTAGTTCACGCATTAAAGTGGATACAAACAAATATTGCGAATTTTAATGGTGATCCAACGAATATTACACTTTTCGGGCACAGTTCTGGTAGCATGATGACACATTTTATAATGGTTAGTCCAAAAGCAGAGGGTTTATTTCACAAGGCTATTATAATGTCAGGAAGTGAACAGGAGTTAAATCGTATACCACAATTAGAATATCGACTGGCTAAGCATTTTGGTTACGAAGGTGCACCAGATGACGACGTTGCCATATTTAATTTTATTAACAAAATAGATGCAGCAGATTTGGCGAATTTTAATTTTTGGACACCAGAGGAACGTTTACGTATGATGGTCATGGCATTTTCTCCATGCATAGAACCATATGAAACGGAAACAACGTTACTGAACGCATCACCGCTTGTGCTACAACGTACAGCCTGGAGTAATCGTATACCCATTATGACTGGCTGTACATCAAATGAGGCGCTTTTATATTACAATATCTACAGAACTAAAACTGAACTGTATGCTGCATTTCAATGCAATCCAGAATTTTTGCTACCGAAAACACTTGCCATGGCAAAGCATTGTGATCTGGGCATGCGTCGTCAGTTAGCAAAGCAGTTCAAGGAATTATTTTATGGCAAAGAGCTTACATTGTGCACCGAGAACTTTAAGCAGCAACTTGAGGTAGTTTCATTAAAAATTAATTTGTATCAAATTAAAGCTTATGTAATCAAGTTTATTTGCAGTTAAAAGCCTACAATTTTTACTATGCGCAACATCGTTTTCTACAGGCACGCCGTAAATATGCTCATAGAGCAGCTACGTATCTTTATCGTTTCGATTACTTTTCGCCGGATTTTAATTTGTTTCATAAGCGCTTTATTGGTGACTCAGGACCACCAGGCGCTGTACATTCCGATGAATTGTGCTATATTTTGGTGATTCCCGCCACTTTTAAATTAGACAAGTCACGTCCGGAATATAAAATTATACGTCGCATGGTGTCTATGTGGTGCGCATTTGCGTCCAACTCTGATCCGAATTTGACGGAGACTGCAACCGTTTCATGGACGCCAATTGAACGTTTCGGACCACGCATGTGTCTCAATATAAACGAAGAAATGCATATGATACCACAACCGGAGTTAGCCAAGTGTATTAAAATTGATCATATATACGAACAGGCGGGAATTGATGTTTGTTAATGAAGATTTGTACTGTTAAGTAAAAATTTTTTTGTTTAAACCTTGTAAAACAATAATTAAAAGCATTCCCATGTGTGTAGAATTTTACTTAATGTTTTAAACATTAACGCTTTTTAAGTAATTTTCTTCAAATTATTTGTCATCCTTGGATATGTATGTATCAAAACACTACTTTTTTTTCTTCCTGTAACCACCAACTTGAGCACCAATAAATACTATGCTTGTATAAAATTTGGAACTACTTTAGAGGTGATAAAGAATTTTAGAAAAATAACGTTTTCATGCATCAATTTTCCATTGGGATGGAGCATCATACGCATTCACACCAGTGTTGCCAACTCTGATCAGAAAAAATCAGCTTAATCAAGAAATCAGCCAAAATAAGCTAAAATTAAGCCAAAATCAGCTAAATTGGCAAAACTGATTCACACATACAATTGTATTATGTGAGAGAGAGAGAGAGTGAGAGAAAGAGAGTGTTTTTTTACACTTTGGCTCTCTATATTAAACAGAGAGAAGAACTGTGCTCTGTTATGAAATATCAAAACAAAACATAAGCAAAAATTTACTGGTTATGTTACTAAAGATAAGAAACCGGTATTTGGACGACTTACTTATTTTGAGAGATAATGGATACATTATAAATATAAACAAAAAAGATAAATTAATTCATGTACATACATCAGATAAGTTTTATTTTAGTTGTTACTGTAGTTGTAATAAAAAGATTTATTTAATTTACTCGCGGAAGTACTATTTTAATTTAGTTTGTTTGCGGCGCTCAACCAAGACGGGTCATAACACACACGTAACGCTTGAATATGGCAGAGAGAACTATGTAAGTAATTCCAAGTTTATGCTTAAAAATATAAAAATTTTTAAAGTGGTTCTTATTTGCTATATTTTTTCCAGTTTGGAGACACAAGTACTCAGTCTGCCTCAGGGTGACATTAAAGGCGCTAAAAGACTGAGCGTATACGATGCAGATTACTATAGTTTCGAATGTATACCATTTGGTAAACCTCCATTGGGCGAGTTACGTTTTAAAGCACCAGAACCGGCAGAGCCATGGAACGGTACCATGCTCGACTGTACAAATTATGGAAACAAGCCGGTGCAGAAGAATAAAGCAACGCAAGCGTTGGAGGGTGCTGAAGATTGTCTGTATCTGAATGTTTATGCAAAGAAGGTAGTTAATTTCAATAATGAGCCTAAATAGTATTCAATAATGTTTAATTTAATGTACAGTTACAAACAGATAAACCTTTGCCAGTTATGGTTTATATTTTTGGTGGTGGTTTTACGCGGGTGAAGGCACACCGGTGCTCTATGGACCGGATTACTTTATGGAGAAGGATGTAATATTAGTGACGTTCAATTATCGTTTGTGTGCTTTGGGTAAGTTTTGTGGCATTTGGAAAATATTTTTTTTTTATTTAATAATATAACTCCATAGGTTTTCTCAGTCTCAAGGATCCCAGTTTGCAGGTGCCCGGTAATGCAGGACTTAAGGATCAAGTATTAGCGCTCAAATGGGTTAAGCAGTATATACGACACTTTAATGGCGATGATCAGAATATAACAGTTTTTGGCAACAGCGCTGGTGGTTGCTCTACACATTTTATGATGAGTACCGAACAAACTCGTGGTCTATTTCATAAAGCTATACCGCAATCTGGTTGCATGCTTAACTATTGGGCAAATACAGATCCCTCTGATTTTGCTTATCGTTTGGCTGTAAAATATGGTTATCATGGTGATAATATAGATAAGCATGTTTTGGATTATCTACGTACTTTGGATGCACACAAATTAGTTGATCATTCTTTGCTAAACAATGAAGATAAACTTAAGGGAAATAGTTTTGCGTTTGGACCTACTGTTGAGCCGTATGCGAGTGAGCATTGTGTTGTACCATGTACACCGCTTGAAATGTTACGCACTGCTTGGGGTAATGAAATACCAATGATGCATGGTGGTACCTCATTTGAAGGTTTATTTATGTATCCAACTATCAAATTTAATGCAGCAGCATTGAGTGTTTTTGCTGAAAAACCTGAGCTTTTTGTGCCACACGAAGTCAGTTTACAGCATAATGAGACGGAAAATCAAGAAATAGGTAAACGTTTTATCAAATTGTACTTTGGTGAGAAGACACCGGGCGCGGAGACTATAACCGAATTCTTGGATGTATGTTATACAAATATGCTGAATTCAAATATTTTATCTATAATTTTTATTCTTTTACTTTTATTTAGTATTATTCCTATAGAATGTTTTGGCATGGAGTTCATTGTACCAATTTACAACGTCTGAAATATGCCAGCGCACCAACCTATTTCTATCGTTTCGATTTTGATTCTTCTAATTTTAATTTCCATCGTATTAAGTTTTGCGGTGAAGATATTAAAAGTGGTGTAGCACATGCTGATGAATTGGATTATTTGTTCTACAATAGATTTGCATATAAATTAGATAAATCAACGCCGGAATATAAAACTATAGAACGCATGATTGGTATGTGGAGCGCATTTGCTGCGCATACGAATCCAAATTGTGCTGAAATTGCGCCCATTGAATGGAATCCCGTTACGAAGGAGACAGTGCACACTGCGTTGAATATAAGCAATGAGCTTTCAATAATAGAGATACCTGAATGCAAGAAACTTGAATTTTGGAATACGCTTTACAAGCCGGAGGAACTTTGCTGAAATGTTGTTGTAAACTATTTAATATAAAAAAAAACTTGTAATAATAAATATCGTAAATAAAATATTTTTGTTTCGAAATAAAACTGTTCGTACTCCAGCGATATGAAGAACTTATACTTTTGAAAACAATTTGATTTACATTTTCAAAACATTTCGATATATAGAACCGACTAAATTAGATAGGGGATCCCAAGCAATCTGCTTTGAACACTGATTTTTTTTATACAGAAACATGTTAGAAATCTTATATACATTATATTATTTTATCTATTGTATGTATTACACATTTTTTTTAGTAAAACACCGATAAAGTTTTTTTTTGGTTTTTTTTGTTAATTATTTAATCACACCTTTTCATGACTTTCACTTTTCTTATGCTGATAAAGTAGTTTTTTAACTTTGATAAATAAAACTTTTATTACCTCGACAACATACCTAATGTTTTTTATTTTCACCTGAGGCAATAGATAATACGATGTCAAGTTTTGACTATAAAACGTTACATTTTTATTCTTAATTGCATTTATTTTTTAAAGTTTTACTATTTGCCTTACTCCCGTAAACATTTAATTTGGCGTTTAACGATATGAAGATATGAAGAAGAATATTTGGGCTACCATCTCTATAAAAAAAAATAAGTCGCAAGTTTTGTTGGGCTGATCAATGGACGCGAAAATTACTGGACGGATTTTCACGAAATTTTGTGTTCGATTTTTTAAGGCATAAAAAAAAAATTTTAAAATGTAATTTGACCCTGGGCCGAATGGGGGCCTTGGAACCGGACAAGCAAAAATTTTTAACTTAAATTTAAACATACCTATGCACCACTAGATAGGAAGATCTAGGAAGCAATCAAACCTATATTATGAAGCTCTATAATTTTCGAAAAGGAGGAAGGAGAGTTTTATGGGGCTGGCATTGCAGATTGATATCTGTAAGCATTTTAAAAAATGTTTTTTAAAACATGTTTTAACTTCTAAGAACTTTTCTCCGGTTCTACTCAACAAATTTTGATGAAACTAAGTGAAATCGATGTGAATTGTCAAAATTTTAAAACTGGTTACTTATAAATTCGATTTCTATAAATATATATATAAATTTATATATGTATATACATATATAGTTTTTTTTTTTCAAAATCACGTTTTTCGACGTTTTTGGAGTCACTTTTCTCCGGTTCTACTGAACCGATTTTAATGAAACCAAGTTCAATTAACCCAAATTGTGAAATTCTAAAACTGCATACTTATATTTTCCATTCTACTTTTTTTATATGCAGGAAAATATCTTCAAATTTTAAACGCGTTTATCTCGAAACCACGTTTTTCAAACTGGCGGCCACAATGGCGCCCGTAGTTTTGAACCGATTTTGTTGAAACTAGTTGCAATCGACGCAGAATTGCCTCACCATTTTGCCCGTAACTCATTCATAATTTAAATAAATTTTTTTACTAAATTAGGATTGAGGTATGTGGTACAGAATTACATCTATACTGAATCTAACGCCGTTTACTTCTTCCCTTTCAAATGATCCGAAGTCAAGTTATCGTGGCCGCCAGCAGCATACCATTTTTTTTTGACGCCCCAGTTTGATGGATGAAAACTTTGAATAGCACTCGTACCAAAGAAAAAGAAAAACTTTTATTTACTTACCATGTTCCTAATAAAAATAAAAAACAGAAGTCAAATAACTCTGCGTTTTCAAATTATAATTTTTTTCAAAAAAGGCAAAAACAGGCTCTCAACCAAGAATATCCCCTTAAGTAAATTCGTTCGATTTCAAATTGTTTGTGCTCCGGCTTTTCTACGACCGATGAGTGGGGTACGGTATTTGACAGACGAATATGCTCCACTGTAGCAATTTTAACACTTACATTATCAACGAGGCGCTTACGAGTTAAGGGGAATACCCCTAAAAATTACCATTCCGTAAGTTTAAAGTAATTTAGTATTTGGTTCAAATTCAAATAGATAGTATATACATATATACTATATATGCGATATGATTAAATGAACATTTGATTACACGTTTTGTTTATCAACTTTTAAAGCACTTCAATCGATCAATTCGCAAAATAAAAGCGACAAAAAAATTAGAAAATAGAATTTCATTTTCATTCTATTGAGCACTTAATTAACAGGCATGACTAAAATATTTCTACTCTAGATAATATAATTTTAAAGCAGTTACAAAAAAAAAAAAGTTCACCAAAAAAAAAAAAAGTGTAATTAAGATACTCGTGGAACAGTACAAACATAATTTGAATTTAAATACGGGCTTTCGCATTTAACTTCTAAAAAGAATTTCGTTAAAATATGGAACGTACATTAATAGTCTTTTTATTCTAGCCGCGACTGTAGCATAACTGATTGTGAGTAATCAGAAATATTTTATATACGCGCGGCGGAATATTGCTCAATTTTAATTTAGTTTGTTTGCGGCGCTCAACCCAGACGGGTCATAACACATACGTAACGCTTGAATATGGCAGAGAGAACTATGTAAGTCATTCAAAGTTTATGCTTTAAAATATAAAATTTTCAAAGTCTTTCCTATATCGTCTTTTAGTTTGGAGACACATGTACTCAGTTTGCCTCAGGGTGACATAAAAGGCGCTAAAAGACTGAGCGTATACGATGCGGATTACTATAGTTTCGAACGTATACCATTTGGTAAACCACCATTGGGTGAATTGCGTTTTAAAGCACCAGAACCGGCAGAGCCCTGGAATGGCACCGTGCTCGACTGTACAAATTATGGAAATAAGCCGGTGCAGAAGAATATTTTAACGCAAGCGTTGGAGGGTGCTGAAGATTGTCTGTATCTGAATGTTTATGCAAAGAAGGTATGTATTTGTTTTTGTAATAAGGAGACTTGTTGTTGTTGGAATCTAATAACGTTTAAATGTACAGTTACAAACTGATAAACCACTGCCAGTTATGGTTTATATTTATGGTGGTGCTTTTTACATGGGTGAAGGCACTCCGGTGCTCTATGGACCGGATTACTTTATGGAGAAGGATGTAATATTGGTGACATTCAATTATCGTTTGTGTGCTTTGGGTGAGTTTTGTGGCATTTGGAAAATATATATTTTTTTTATTTAATAATATAACTCCATAGGTTTTCTCAGTCTCAAGGATCCCAGTTTGCAGGTGCCCGGTAATGCAGGACTTAAGGATCAAGTATTAGCGCTCAAATGGGTTAAGCAATATATAAGACACTTTAATGGCGACGATCAGAATATAACAGTTTTCGGCGAAAGCGCTGGCGGTTGCTCCACACATTTTATGATGAGCACCGAACAAACTCGTGGCCTATTCCATAAAGCTATACCGCAATCTGGTTGCATACTTAACTATTGGGCAAATACAGATCCCTCTGATTTTGCTTATCGTTTGGCTGTAAAATATGGTTATCATGGTGATAATATAGATAAGCAAGTTTTGGATTATCTACGTACTTTGGAAGCGCCCAAATTAGTTGATCATATTTTGATAAACGAAGATGATCGACGTAAGGGAAATCTTTATGCATTTGGACATACAGTTGAGCCGTATGTGACTGAGCATTGTGTTGTACCATGTACACCGCTGGAAATGTTACGCACTGCTTGGGGTAATGAAATACCAATGATGCATGGTGGTACCTCATTTGAAGGTTTATTTATGTATCCACGTCTTAAATTGGGTGCAGCATCGTTGAGCGCTGTTGCAGAAAAGCCTGAGCGTTTTGTACCATACGATGTCAGTTTACAGCATAATGAGACGGAAAATCAAGAAATAGGTAAACGTTTTATCAAATTGTACTTTGGTGAGAAGACACCGGGCGCGGAAACTATAACCGAATTCATGGATGTAAGTTTAAAATTATGCTGTTTTAAATAATTAAAATTTTTTATAATATTTTTCTTCTTTTAATTTTATTTAGTATTATTCCTATAAAATCTTTTGGCATGGATTTCATCGTACCATTTTACAACGCCTAAAATATGCCAGCGCACCTACTTATTTCTATCGTTTCGATTTCGATTCTCCTGATTTTAATTTCTATCGTACTAAATTTTGTGGTGATGATATTAAAAGTGGTGTTGCACATGCTGATGAATTGGGTTATTTGTTCTTCAATAGATTTGCATATAAATTGGATAAATCAACGCCGGAATATAAAACTATAGAACGCATGATTGGTATGTGGAGCGCATTTGCTGCGCATACGAATCCAAATTGTCCAGAAATTGCGCCCATTGAATGGAATCCCGTCACGAAGGATACAGTGCACACTGCGTTGAATATTAGTCATGAGCTTTCGGTAAGAGTGCTACCGGAAAGCGAAAAGCTTGAATTTTGGAATACGCTGTATAAGCCGGAGGAACTTTATTGAAATACTGAAATTACCATTAATTTTTTTCTTAAATTAAATTAAATTAAATAAAATAAATAAATAATTGCGCTTTAGTAAAAATAAATCCATATTTTCCCAATAGATAGTTCTATTAATCTATATATCGATAAGTTCGCTTTGATAAAATTTGAACTTGCCTGGATATTAACAAATTGTTAAAAAACGGGCAAAAACGGGCTAAAGTGATTACTTTGCGGTCATGGAGGAGATTTATAAGTACAAACTGACGGAATTAGTTTTTCTCAGCAGGCATCAGAACTAGAGGTGGCAAACTATCGATAGTCGACGCTAGTTTTAAATATATCAATAGTCTACGATAGTCCTATCACCAAGTAAATTATATATATACAGTGAATTTCATTGTCAGTGACATTCACTGTATGTACATATCGAAGACTATCGATAGATTTAAAACTATCGATAGCGTCGACTATCGATAGTTTGCCACCTCTACTCAGAACGCTTGTTATACTCCACGAAACACTGGGAAACATTTTTTTTATTTTCTATCATCTTCAATACATCTTGTTGATCATTACCATAAGTCTTCATAGCTACTCTAGACAGGCATATTTCACCATTAAGACGTGATAAGGTGCATCTCGTGGTTTATTGTTCTATTATTTGTTATATCGTATATTAAGTAGGCATATGTTTTTTTTTTTTTTTGTTCAAATTTATTCGGAAGAAATGTATGTCTAAACAAATGTTTATAGTTCCAAAAAAAAATTCCGTTTATGCAATGCAATTCTGGCTACGTCCGAGTTATTTATATTACCGAATCGAATTGCCTTGTGGTGAAATTGAGGGTGCAACCGATACTACCATCTATGGTGATCGTTATTATCGCTTCGAGGGTATACCCTTTGCTCGGCCGCCGTTGGGTGAATTACGTTTTAAGCCACCGCAAGCACCAGAGCCATGGGAAGGTATACTTGAATGTAAAAAACCGGGTAACAAACCATTACAAGTGAATCCACAAACTGGACTAGTGGAGGGCTCAGAGGATTGTCTGTACTTGAATGTATACACAAAGTTTGTAAGTTTCTATTGTATCTTTGAAGTCAATTAATAATAAAATGCTTTTGCAGTATCACTGTCCGGATCTGTTGCCGGTTATTGTATTTATCTATGGCGGCAGTTTTCAAATGGGCGAAGCTACACGTGAGCTCTACAGTCCAGATTATTTTATGTCCAAGGATGTTATACTGGTTACATTTAATTATCGTCTCTGTTGCTTGGGCTTTCTTAGTCTACGCGATAAACAACTGAAAATTCCCGGTAATATGGGTTTACGTGATCAGCTTATGGCGCTAAAATGGGTCAACGAGAATATTTTACAATTTAACGGTGATCCGCATAATATAACACTTATGGGCATGAGTGCCGGTGCTGCGAGTGTACATTATTTGTCTGCCTGTGAGCTGGCTAAGGATCTCTTTCAGAAAGTCATACTCATGGCTGGTTGCATGTTCAATTATTGGGCCATGTTGCCACAGAAGGATTTTGCATATCGTTTGGCTAAGGCTAATGGTTATGATGGTGGTGATATTGATCGTACTGTTTTGCAATTTCTGCAACGTTTACCTGGTGCCGCGTTGGTCCAACATTCTTTGTTAACATTTGAAGAATATCTAGATGGTTATGCATTTACTTTTGGTCCTGTTCTCGAGCCGTATACTATAAAAGGAGATACGATTATTGGTACAAATCCGTTAAAATTACAACGTTATGCATGGTCTAATCGTATACCATTTATGATTGGTGGTGCCTCATTTGAAGGATTAGTTGTATTTCCCATATTGAAAGCATATCCGGGTATGATAAATGCATTGGAACAAAAACCGGAATTGGTGCTGCCACTGGATGTGCGTCATGCTGTATCAGAGGAGCGTTCACAACAATTAAGTGAGCAATTAATCAAGCAGCATTTTGGCAATAAACCACTTAAAGATGAGGAAGCTCAATTGGAATTTATGGATGTACAGACTAACAGAAATATGTTTTTAATGGAGTATACATTCTTTTTTTTTTTTTTTCAGTTGATGTCCTATAAAGTCATCTGGTTGGGCTTACATCGTACAACACTGGCACGCATCTTTCGTGGCGCTGCCAACACTTATCTTTATCGTTTCGATTTCGATTCACCAACATTTAATCAACAACGTAAACGTCTTTGTGGTTCACACATTTGTACGGGCGTAGCACACGCCGATGAGCTGTCCTATTTGTTCTATGCAAATGCAGCCTGGAAACTTGATGAGAATTCGGCCGAGTTAAATACTGTTTGTACCATGATTAATATATGGACTGCATTTGCAAAAACTCAAATCCAAATTATAATCAAATACAATATTTGGATTGGCTGCCGCTAAGAGCGGATAGGTTATACAGTGCTATGAACATTGGTAAAAATTTGCAAGTTATTGATTTACCAGAACGTAGTAAATTGGATCTCTGGAATACTTGTTATGCACCAGAGGAATTGTTTTAGGCATATTATTCTGCCTTTTGTGTCAGAGAAATGAGAAATTGCTTCATAACGAATTAATAAATTTTGTAAAAATAGAAAAAAAAAAATCTCAATGGGCTCTACAGATTTTTTTCTAAGAGAGTAGAACCTAGAGTCTAATCAAACTTTTGCGAAATAAGTTTCTTGCCAATCGCATATAAAATTCTGTCCATCTTAATGTGTAGTAATAGACTTGAACCATACAAAAAAAAAAAAAAAAAAAATATGATTGGAGAGTACCAATGAGGTTTCATATCAAAAAAAGCCGACTATCGACGCAATATTCAGATTACGAAAAAAAGTCGACAAATTATCGATTATAAATCCGGGTTCGATACATCGATAAGACATTGTACAAAGCTCTGAATGATGGGAGCTCTGATCCAGGGCAAAAAAGAACCTCTCTGAACTCGTCATCTGTAGTCAACAAAGCTTTCACATGATTTCAAAAGATTCTCGTCTGTGTCTGGCGGTGAATAAGAGTAAGGCGAAGTTTTTGTATCAACTCGTAAACCAACATTATGACTTGGACAATCTGTGAGGATGGAGAATTTTTTGAAAGCTTCGTTTATCAAGAATTACTCTTGCAAAACGATGTTATTTTGGCCCCGACAAGTAAAGCTCTCTGGGAAGTAAAGTTCTCAAAAGAATAACAAGAACCATAAAATTAATATAATCCCTGTCCAAGTGTACGACGCAGAAGCGTTAGAGTCCGATGTCAGCATTCGATGTGTTTGAGATTCTTCGAAAAATCTTTGGACCGGTTAGATTTCCGTATGATAAGCATGCTTCAGATGGATAATTATTATTAGATCGCTACCAAGGAACACATCACTGCTTTTTCTGACCCTATATCCCTATGTATGCTTAAACCTTAAAAACTATACAACGGATTTTGATTCGTTTTTTTTTTAATAGAGTGATTGAAGAGAAGGTTTATATTTTGCAAAATTTTGACTCGGGGCCTAATGGTGGCCTTGAAACTTTAAAAAATTCATTTATTTTTGTGTTCTTTTAGAATTTAGGTAAGCAAGACAGGATTTTGGTAAATTTTGACCCGGGGCCTAATGGGAGCCTTAAAACCAGTGAAGCCATATCTTTGGAATGAATAGACGTAGAGACTTGAAACAGGGCTCATTTGAAAGATGGTTAAAAAACATTTTTGGCGTTCAAGGGAATTCCGAAATTTGAACCTGGGACCCATATGTGGACCCAATATATATTTTTTGACCAATTTTTTTTTTTTATTACAGGTGAGCACTTAGACGGGATGTTAGAAAATTTTGACCCGGTGCTAAATGGGGCCTTAAAACCGGAAAAGCCATATCTTTGGAATGAATAGACGTAGAGACTTGAAACTGGGCGCATTTGAATGATGGTCAGTCGTGTTTAGGGGATTTCCATTTATATTTAGTCACCAAACAGAAGCAAAAAAAAAAAAAAAAAAAACGCGAGCAAAGTCGCGGGTGCATGTTTGTAAAATATAAAACAAAAATATTTTTGTAAATCACAATTTTCTTAAGTATTAATCACAGTATTCGACTCATTGTCAGAGTCATCTTGTTGCTTGTAAAGTTTATTCCAAACTTCTAAACCATCCTTTTCTGGTTGCGTCATAACGCTTAGCTCATAGCTAATATTAAAAACACGATAGGGATCTTTCTTCAATAAAGCTGGCCACTTAGTAGGTGCCAGTTCAACACAATTCGGATCTGAATTCTTTGCAAAAGAAGTTAGCCAGCTAACCATGCGTCGTATGGTGCGATATTCCATGCTAGCTTCCGACAGCTTCCAAGCACGTTGCTTAAAAAATATGTAGGCCAAATCATCTGCATGTGAAACACCAACCTTGATATCATCGCCACAGGTGCTAATGCGACTCAGATTGAAAGTGGGTGAGTCAAAGTCAAAGCGATATGCATAAGTTGGTGCATTGGAGTATGCCAGGCGTGCAACAATGGTGCGATGCAAGCCGTGCCAGAAGAGTTTGTAGGAATAAAACTGTTTTAAAAGATAATTATATAGTCTATTGAAAAAAAGTAAAACACTTACATCCAAAAAGTTTAGCACATTCAGCTTATTGATCTGCTTTGGACCATAATGATGCTTTATGAGCTCAGCAGCCATGCGTTCATTAGCTTCCGCTGTATTGTTGGTGTACACTTCACGTGGCAATGCCCACTGCGTGTGACTGTTAAATAAACGCACAAGCCACCAACAATTCTTGACATGTGGATATATGACAAGACCCTCGAATGAGGTACCACCAATAATCACAGGTATCTGATTGCCCCAAGCGTTCTTTAATAAATTAACAAAAGGTTCAGTTATTAAGGTGTGCTCCGTTTCATATGGTTCCACAGTCGGTACAAATGGTGCAACACGTCCCGCTATGATATCGTATTCATTCAATAACGGATGTTCTACCAGACAAACCGGCTTAAGACGTTGTAAAAACTCTAAAATCTCCTTATCACATATGCTGCCATTATAGCCATATATTAAAGCCAATTGATATGGTAAAATACGCGCTTGTGGCACACTGACCCATGGATTCAATATGCAACCGGACATAAGCACCGCTTTATGAAATAAGTCACGCGTTTGCGGTAAACACAACATAAAATGCACTGAAGCAGCACCAGCACTCTCACCGAAGACAGTTATATTCTCGGCATCACCATTGAAAAGACTTATGTGCTGCTTAATCCACCTTAGCGCCAACACTTGATCCTTAAGACCAGCATTGCCAGGTGCATCGATTTGTGGATCCATAAAACTAATAAAGCCCAAAAGGCCAAGACGATAATTGAAGGCAACAAATACTATATTCTCACGCATTAGATAATCCGGTGCGTATTTTGTACGCGTAGCACCACCAGTACGAAAGGCGCCACCATAGATCCACACTAGTACCGGCAATGGTTTCGCTGTATCGAACTGGAACGTACGCCGTACTGCAATGAGTTTAAATTTTAATTTTTACAATGACTCACCTCTTTTGTATGCACATTTATGTAAAGACAATCCTCGGAGCCAATCACCTTGCCGGTTTCATTGTTCAGCTGTAACGGCATATCACGTTCTTGACGACAGTCCAGCACACCATTCCAGCTATCTGCCGGTTGTGGCGCCCTAAAGCGTAGCTCAGCCAATGGCGGTTTACCATAGGGTATACCCTCGAATGAGTAGTACTTATCACCATAGAGTCCAATACGTTCCACACCTTGCACTGAGCCACCATGTGGTAGCTTTATTACTTTTGTAACATCCTCATTGGTGTTACAATAGAAACGCTTATAAGCAATAAGCGGGCGTAAAAATTGCTTCAAAATCTTTCCCATAGCTAAGAAATGTTTTACAAGTTTTAGTGCAAAATTTATGTAACAAATTTTATTTGTTTACAAAAATTAAATTTAAATTGATTTGACATATTTTTCAAAAACAATATATTTTATATGAAAAACGATTGCATACTTTCAGAGCATAATATTTTGTAGCACTGTTTTAGAGCCGGAAAAAATTCGAAAATATTATCGATACTAACGATTATTTTCCACCACTAGCTCTTTTATTCAAGAACTAAAAGCAAGAAAAGAATTACAAAAAATAGCTTTTAATTTAAGCTCTCAATTATTCCACAGAAATTCTTTCATATCAAACTATTTCGATAATTTTCCAAATAGTTTCAATCGAAATGAGTTCTGAACTGTGACCTGACCAATCTGAAAAAAATACTACCCAGATAATTCTTTAATTTTGCAATTCAACGTTTAAGAATAGATTATTGTAGTCTAAAAACTTGCCTAGATGGTTAGAATTTATTACAGAACTTACAGAATGTTACGGCATCGTCTGAGAGCACTCTAACATTGGATTGCACTTATGACTTTGGCGAAATACGAGTACTACGCCTCCGTTGACGCAGACGTCGACGCTGTTTACTAGAATTTCAGTATTGCACTTGGATTTACGATCCACTCAGTTGTTAGTTTCCAGTTGCTCGTCGTTAGTTTGCATCGGGTTCGGATAGTTTTTTTTTTTTTTTAGTTATAAATGTAATATAATCTATTTTTATATAAAGAAAAATTCTATTTTTATCTATAAAAATCATTTTAACTGTGCACAATGAATAAGAATTTTGGTTCTGTTGAACGACTGTTTTGGCGTTTAAAGTAAGTTTTCGTATAAAAAAACTTAAAAATGGAATTCAATTTGAAATTTTGTCTTTCGGATGGGATGGGAGATTTTCGACACCAAATAGCTTTTTATCATAAAACAAGAAAAACGTTAACTTCGGTAGTACCGAAGCTCAAATACCCGCCACACGAAACTTTAATCAATTTCTTAAAAAAATAAAAAAAAAAAGGTGAGTTTGTATGGGACCATATGTTATAGTGGCCCGATCCTTGTCATATCGATAGAATATTCATAGGATAACAGTAGAAGTGATTTTACACAGATTGGAGTGAATATATCCATAAGTAAGAACTATTTTCGTACAAAATCTGAAAAATGGGCGCTTGGTTTGTATGGGGGACACATCAAAAAATGGGCGTGGCACCTTTCTTTTGAAATTGGATGTCATTAGAAGTGCTTTTACCTATATTTGTAGTAAATACATTTACAAATAATAACAATTTTCATACAAAAAATCGGAAAAAATGGTAAGTTTGCATGGGGGCTATATCTAAAAATGGGCGTGGTACCTTTCTTCTGATATTGGATGGATGGATATTGGATTAAAAGTGTTTTTACCCGATTCGTAGTCAAAACATTCATAAATAATAACAATTTTCACACAAAAAAATCGAAAAAAATGGTAAGTTTGTATGGGGGCGATATCTAAAAGTGGGCGTGGCACCTTGGTTCTGTCATAAAAACTGCCTAGGAACACAAAAAGCTTAAGTTTAAAGTTTCAGGTCAATATCTTTAAAACTTTCCGAGAAAAACTCATTGCAACAGACAGACAGACGGACGGACGGACAGACAGACGGACATGGCTAGATCGATTCGTCTCGTCGAGCTGATCAATAATATATATACTTTATGGGGTCTCCGATGCCTCCTTTAATGCGTTACAAACTTTCCAACAAACTGATAATACCCTTCACACTATGTGTGGCGGGTATAAAAACGCCTTCCTTCTTTGTCACACAACAAAAGTTTTCGATTGTGGGGCGTTGTTATGGTTTAGCCTAGGGTTTAGTGTTTAGGTCAGGTTTAGGGTTCAATGCTAAAAATAGGAATTGATGTTAGGGTTAAGTTAAGAGGTAAGGTTTGTGCTGTGGTTTAGGTTTAACTTAAGGTACTGGATTCAGTTAATGGTGACTTTGCGCTAAAGATTTTAGTTTTTATTAGAGTTAATATTTATTTAGCTATATTTTTGTTATACAATACAAAACAATTTATTATCTAAAGTACCTCCTCTAGTTCTAATCACATAATTTCTATTGTGCATTTGTTGATATTATTGTATAAAATGCTGATAATAAGTTTATTAAAATTGTCCAAACAAAATATTAAATTGTTTCAATAGAAAAATGCAAAACAAACGAAACTGAACTAAACTAGTGTTGCCAAGAAGAGTGAATAGCGACTGCAACTCGAAAATCACAGTGACTGCAAACAGTGATTAAAGTGCAGTTCACAAAAAATGATAGAACAACAGATTGTCGCAAAAAATTTTGCATTTTGCTCTTTGTTTTACGTTTTCGTATAAAAAATACTAAACTGTGACTCACCCCATTTAATATTAAAATTTTACAGAACCGCTGAACATAAAATTATAAAATATCGTCTGACCACTAATGAGACTACAATTATCGAAACTGAATATGGCAAAGTGCAGGGTGTCAAGCGTTCGACGGTATATGATGAACACTATTACAGTTTCGAAGGCATACCGTTTGCGCAACCACCATTGGGTGAGCTACGTTTCAGGGCGCCACAACGTCCAATACCATGGCAAGGTGTACGTGATTGTACACAGCCAAAAGATAAATCGGTACAAGTGAATTTTATATACGATAAAGTTGAGGGCACAGAAGATTGTCTTTATCTAAATGTCTACACAAACAATGTAAGTGTTTGAATTAAATTAATTTTTTTTCAATTTACAATTTACCCACTTAACAGCTAAAACCTGAAACACCACGTCCAGTACTAGTCTACATACATGGCGGCGGTTTTATGATTGGTGAAGCAAATCGTGATTGGCTTGGACCCGATTATTTTATGCAACAAGATGTGGTGCTGGTTACAATACAATATCGTTTAGGATCACTTGGTGAGAATATTTTTTAATTATACTTAACTTTAATATTTTTTGTATTTCTCCCAGGTTTTCTAAGTCTTAAGACACCCGAATTGAATGTACCCGGCAATGCAGGACTTAAAGATCAAATAATGGCACTGAAATGGGTTAAAAATAATTGCGCCTATTTTGGTGGTAATCCCGATTGTATTACGGTTTTTGGTGAAAGTGCTGGTGGCGCTTCAACGCATTATTTGATGCTTACTGAACAAACACAAGGATGCTTTCATCGTGCTATTTTACAATCTGGTAGCGCTCTATGTCCCTGGGCTTATACCGATTGTGCCAAGCGTGCCTATAACCTAGCCAAACAGGCATCTTATAATGGTGAAAATGAGGAAAATTCAGTGTTAAAGTATTTACAAACTATCAATGCTAAGGATCTAATACGCGCTGAAGAACAAGTGTTGACGCCTGAAGATCGAGCGGAGAAAGTTTGGTTTGCATTTGGACCGACTCTGGAACCATACGCAACACCGGAATGTGTTATACCAAAACATCCGCTTGAAATGATGAAGACCGCTTGGGGTAATTCTATACCGGTGTTGATTGGTAATACTTCGTATGAGGGATTGCTTTGGCTACCGCGTAAGTTTTATAAAAAGCCAAAGAGTCGGGGAAAAAAATCTTTTTGAAAAATTTTCATTTTCAGAACTTCAAATGTTACCACAATCGACAAAAGAACTCGATGCTGGTGTACCTTTTATACCAGCGGAGTTAAAAATCCAGAGCGCAGTGCTGAGGAGTTACAGGAAATGGGCTTAAAGTTACGCAATGCGCATGTTACAGGCAAGGAAGCAACTCCCGATAATTATATGGATGTATGTAAAAAAAATATTCCAAAACGAAAAAAAAAAACTGTCACAAATAATATCTCTGATTTATTTTGATAGATCTGTTCCTATTTCTATTTTGTCTTTCCAACGTTACGCGTAATACGCTCACGCCTCAAGCATGCTAAGGATGCACCCATTTTTCTTTATCGCTACGATTTTGATTCAGAGGAAATATTGAGTGCGTATCGCATAATGCGTTCGGGTCGTGGCGTGAAAGGTGTTTGTCACGCTGATGAATTATGTTATCTATTTTGGAATTTTCTGGCAAAACGTGTACCAACGGATGGTACCGTTTATCGCAATATACAACGCACCGTAGGCATTTGGACCAAGTTTGCAGCTACTGGAAATCCATATGGTGCGGAAATCAATGGCATGGATACACTTTTATGGGAACCAATTAAGAAATCTGATGAGGTCTTTAAGTGTTTAAATATTGCTGAAGAGCTAAACGTTATCGATTTTCCGGAAATGTCAAAATTAAAAATTTGGGAGAGTTTATTTGAGGCGAATAAAGAGTTGCTCTATTAAGTGGTAAATCTTTCCACTCAATCATGGGTTCTATTTTGAACAAGGAATGCTATAAGCATAAGAAGTATTTTTTTATACCATATATTAAATAAATGGCTTAAATAAAGAATCAATATATACAAATTCAATAATGAAAGATAGATTAATATGGGTGATATGCCTAAAAATGGTCGTGAAACTTAGCTTTAAAAAATGACCGATAATAGCTGAAGTTTCGATTCTAAGCTCAATATTTAAAATAAAATGGGAGTTAACCATGTAGACACGGACGGACATTTCTATATCGTCGCCTTAAACTGTTCGGAGACTTTAAAATATTGTACTCTTAAGTACTATAAAATCCTCTGGAGAGTACAAACATAAAACATTTTTTCAATACTAATTTTTCTTAACTTAGAAACACAAAATTTGGTATGGATTGCATCTATAATAATCTTAAGAAAATATGCCAAACTGAATGAAAATTATAATCTGATGTAAAAGTTTGGCCTCTGCTTTCAAGGACCTTGGAAATTATTTTCGGGAATGTTGGGATTACTCCCATATCCCATTCCGCATCGCCAATAAGGAAAATCTTACCCGATCCCGTCAATCATTGTGTTTTTGAGCTAAGTTCTCGTGGGTTCTGGAGAACCGCGTACATCTCTAGTCTCTAATTTCTTCATATGTACATTTTTTTGCCTCATCGAACCTCTTAACCATAGCCATAAAGAGCTTGACGTAGTGTCTAGACCGTGGTCGTCAGACAAGCAAGTGGTTAAAGCGAAGTTGAAGGCGCATAAAGCCTTCAAAAGCCTTAATCCTGCACTTAATCCGGGATGTAGTGGGAAAATAGGTACTGCGACCATATATAGGTCTTTTGTACCCTGATTGACCCAGTGTGGAATGGTTATGAGACTGAGGACATTTTCTACTGCCTTGATGAGTAATGTCTGATTTATTTAGGGGTTACTGTGCAGGACCGGACACTCACATAAGCTATGAGAGCCGGTTTCGTCATCTTTCAGACAGAGTCTACACTCTAATTCAAAAGATAGACCCATTTTATTTAGATGGAATTTCAGTACGTTGTGACCCGTGAGATATCCTGTGAGTAGTCTTAGTTCAGCGCGATTGAATTGAATATTAGTTTTCGAGAAAATTGACAAAATAATAGGCTTAGCCTGCCGAAGATGCCCAACTGAGTGTTGCTGATGCTCAACTGAGCCCAAAGAATGGTTCATATGTGTCGGCGAGCATATCATGGATAGTTCGTCTTCATTATCTTAAGACTGGGGACCCAACAAATAGTGTATTTATTTTTTTAAATTATAAAGCTTTTAATGCTTATTTATTTGAGCTCCAAAAGCTTTTTTAAGCAACAATAACTTGAGAGCTTTTATCAATATTTTTATTTAAGTTTTTCAGTTGTCTTTCGCTTCAGAAGCATCATTTTTTCTCCCTTTTAAAATGATCATTTTGTTTACATTGCGGTTATTACACTCTCTCTCTCTCTCTATTCCATACAAATCAATAAAGTTAACAGCTGATTAATTGTGCCGCAAACGTCCGCGGCCGCCTTCACCCAAGTACATGTTCGGAATTTATGTTTGCACTTGAAAAAGCCGCCGACTGCGTATCGCTGTTAATAAAAGCTGCGTCATACAGCTTCGCTTCTCTGCCGTCGCACTTGATTTTTTTTTTTTTTAATTGCTTTTATTCTTGTACTTATTTTTTTTCTCATTTTTTTTGTTGTTATTATTCGTATATCAGCTTATTTATTTTGTGCTTTACTTCGCCGCTGCGGCTTTGCCGGTTCAACAGAAAACAAAAACAGTAGCTGACGTCAACGTCGACGCCGACGCGACGTCGATGCTGCTAACAAGAAATATATAGAATTCCAATTGGATTCACGATCCATAGTCATAGTCAGTTTCGAGTTGCTCGTCACGCATTTCAGTTCACAACGGTTTCGATTTTCTAACTAAAAAAACTGGAATTCGATCAATTTTGGTTTTTTCACTTGATCTACTTAATAGAATAGATACATTATAAAAAAAAAAATAATAATAATAATAAAAAATACTTTATTAATTGTAAAAAAAAAAAAAAATATCCAATTAAATTGTGTACACAATGAATAAGAATTTTGAATTGTTGAGCGTCTGCGTTGGCGACTAAAGTAAGTAAAAAATGTTTTAAAAAAGTATACAGTTTAGATGTGATAGAATACAAGGTTTCTGCGTAATTAAAAAATATATTCTTCAAAATAAAAAAATAAATAAATAATAAATAATTAAATATTCTTATCGTTCTGATAAAAGATCTACCACACCCAGAAAATTTATACATACATACATGCCAGATTATAAAGATCTAAAGTCTAGATTTTTTAGAAAACGTTACTGAAACTTTGAAAAAAAAAAATGAATCGCTTTCCGCTTTTAGAACTGTGAGTTTTAATGTTTTCCTTTAGTAAATCATTTAAATTCGATTTTATGGCATTGGCCATTTCCAGATGAATAGCAAAGTGAAGATCATTAGGATCATTGCTGTTTTGTTCTAAGTTTTCAAAATCTCCCGCTGAAATAGTTTTGTGTTGTTCCTATACTATAAAAACGTTTTGGCAATCGAATAAGTCTGGAAATTCAACTCATGTAGATTATACATTGAATTCAAAACTAGAGACTATGTCTAAAATAATGAATTCTTGCCATATTTGTCGTCTGTTTTTTTTTTTTTGGATTACTGAATTTACGGTCTATTTTTTTTGTACAGACAAACGCGTTTTTTCGCATAAAAACTTGAAAATGAAAAGTAGGTTTGTATGGGCGTTATACATACGAACGAACATGACTCGATTCATCTAGTCGAGCTGATCAAGAATATAGGGCATATGATGCCTTCTTTAATGAGTTAGAAATTCGTTGACACTTGGTTTGAACCGGATTAAAAAAGCATCGACTGTAACCGAATAGTAAAATGCAATAAAAGATATGAGTATATATTCGTGATCAGCTGATCGGTCTTTCCATCTACCCGTCTAACTTGCCCTCTGCTTACCAACTTAGGCCGAATTCTTCGATGACTATTAAAGTTCGAGCCACAAAACTTAAAAATTGGATTATGTTGAGTCTTCCGCAGGTGTCTTATATAAAATTAGAGCTGTAGAGCATCCATATACGTTTTTTTAGGTAATTTATCGAGGAACTTTTAATTTGGTACAGATTAAACACGCTCGTATAATCCCAAACCCAATTAAATATTCTAATTTAGTTTCTTATACAAACAAACCTCAAGTTTTGAAGTCAAATTTTTATATATATTTAATTTTGAACGTTTTGTAAAAACTTATTACAAAAATTAGCTAGAAGCATAGATCTTCAAGAAAGGTTCATAATTGTTAAATATAGGTTAAGCCCGACAGGAGCAGGGGAAGGGATAATATCACATTGACCTTTCACTTTGGATTGTTAAGATGTAATATACGTAACAATGTTCCATCTGGCTCGGGATCTTTTAGATAGTATTTTGTAGTCGCGCCTAGTTGAATTTTTTGAGAAATCCAAAATTGGTTACCAGAGCTTCAGTTAATTTAATGAGAATTTATTATTTTCAACCATTGCGGACGTTAATTGGACATAACACTTCTCACCACCTTTCTTTCTACTAAAAAAATATAAGGAATTTATTAAATTGATGTTACATATACAAGACAAATAGTTAAATAGTAAAAATGTTTCTATGTCCGCTATGGACGTTGAAATCAAACAACCGATGAATCCCAAACCGGTTTCATTTGAGAGGCAAAATTACAAGAAAATAAAAGTTCCACATTAAGTATATTCGGTTTATTCAAGAAGTCAATTTTCAAATGTTCCCATACAAAAATGTTTTGCTTTTTATAAGTCTTCATTATACATACTAGCCCCAACATATTGTGGACTCGATGCAATCAAAACATAAAATATTTGTGATTGCAAAGTGCCCCAACATATTATGGGCACGCTGCAATAAAAAAAATGGTATTTTTTAGTATGTTTTATGTTAGCCCCAACATATTTTTGTTGCGCTGCTATAAAACGCAATAAAGCAGCCGAAACGCCCATTCAATGTAGTAGAAGAGTGCGTGGAACTGCATGAACTGTTATTATCTTCTTTTTCGAAAAACTATGAATTCAACCTTGTTGATCTTTTAATCTAAATTTTATTAATATAAATAAAAAATTATATATTTTGCAATCATTTATTTTTGATCGAAAACTTTCAATTATCATTCTATAAAGAGTATATAGAAGTACAATCCATACATCTAGTATATACCTTCAAATACAATAGTTTTTGTATTTATGTTATAAAAAATTAACTATTTTCGTTTATGAATAAGCTAATTGTTCAATGACAATTATTTATTTATTAACTTTTTTTCTTCGTTTGTGGTTGATTTTATACTCGATCATATTAAAAAAAAAAAATATTTATTTAATTTTACTGTGGGTGTTGGCTCAAAACTTGTTGATTTCATTTGTCTATATTATATATATATCTATAATATAATTGGCGATGACTAATATTAAATAATTTTTTTTTCAATACAACTGCGTTTATCATATTTAGAACTCAGCATTTTAAAAGAACTTGTTGTGTTTGTGTTGTCTAAATATGATAATAAGATTCTTTTGTATCTTTTTTATTATAGCAATACTCTGATGTGTAAATACATATCAGAAGCTTTTCAAGTGCAATTGAAGTTTTTTTTTTTTCGTTTCGTTGCGTTGCGTTTCTGTACAATGTTTATTTTGTTCTAGTAAAGTTTACAAAAATAGCAATTGAGAAAAGAAACAACTTTTTAAAATGTTTACATTTTTTTTGTTGAGATATTTTTTTATGCGTTTTTATTTTTTTAAAGTGATATCTACTTCAAATTTAAGATATTTTAAATCTTTTGCAATTAAATGTAAAATATGTGTTAACTGGGAGTTTAAATCGTAGAGAAGCATTTTTTCTTTGGTTTATGATATCATTTTATTTTTTAAAATTTAATTTAAGAAAAAAACTTTGAAAAAAAATATGTTTCGAAATGAAATAGTCCATCTGTTTATTTGTTTTTTAAATACACTGTTTCGCCAGAGATTTTAAACATGTTGTACATTAAGCATAATCTATATTGGGACAATTATTTAAAAAAAAAAAAAAAAAAAAGTTTAAAAAAAAATTAAAAAAAAAAAAAATTTAAAAAAACAAATAAAAAAAATATTAAAAATTCATTGGAAGAAGTTTTGAAATATTTTTTAAACTATTTTGAACGTTTATTTTTGATTTTTTAAATAAGAAGTAGGCTCAGCTTTCTTATTCAACACTGAAATCTACTATTCGTATATAAGAGAGCAAAAAAATGTTTGTTTAGAAATAATTACCCGTTTGGTATATATCGATGTGTTGATAGAAGAACCTAGCAGTGTAATCAAGAGGTGGAGAAATATCGATAGCACTATCGATAGTTGACCACTATCGAACCGCCATCGATAGCAGCCCTGCACTATAGTTTTGGACTACACTGTAAGCAAGTGTTGGCAAAAAGAGTGATTTGTGAGTCGCAGTGTGATTAGTGACTGCAACTTGAAAATCGCAGTGACTGCAAACAGTGATTAAATCGCAGTTCGCGAAAAACAAACAATCAGCGATTAATTACCGGGTTCACTGTTCGCGAAGAGCGATTCACAAAATCGCCGCTAAGTGAACTGTTTCGCTACACCAACACAACAAACCGACTTTGTTTTGATTCATTGCAAAATAAAACATTGCTTTTATTGTAAAAATAAATTGCACAAAAAATAATATTTTCGAAAAACAATTGTATTCTTGGTAACTTCCTTTGTAATTGCCGGTTGAAGATAGTCACACTTGTTTTGATCGACAGTTTGGCAGAGAACATTCAGCAATCCGTCGTTTGTTCTACTATTTTGTATAAAAATTGTCACAGTTTACAGTGTTCACAGTTCACAGTGTGAATTGCACGTTTTGACTGTGACTGGCAAATGTACGAATTACAGGTACAATTTTGGTGTTCAACCGAATATGAATGATTCGTGAGGAGTGATAAAAGCAGCAATCACTGATAATGAAAATCAATTTCACTGTTCGCCAAGAGCGTTATACAAAATTGCCGATAACAGAACATGTTCACTGAGCAACAAGAAAATCGAAAATTACTACTTTCAGTCGCAGTGCGAAATTGTGATTTTTAAATCACTGCGAAGAAATCAATGAAAGTGTACACCAGTGTAAGCCTAGAAAAACTATTACCAAACGAAAAAACTGTCTTTACAAAATATTTGATTCGAAATATTGATTGATTTTTACGTTTTAAGAATCTTTTTCGAAATTATTTGGTTCAAAATTCTATCAAAAAAATATTTTTTAATTATTCCAAAACAATTTTTTAAGACTTTTAGGGCTAGTACCTCTAATCTTTCTTGTGTAGTATTCCGCCACTGTTTACTTCTATGAATTTTGCTATAGTTACAGATCTAGAAGACAAAGTGAAATAAACCAATCTTATGGCATCAAAATAGAAAGAGATAGCTGTAGAATATGACTTCTTATGCAATTCCAACAGCGCTTGTTTATCCTATTTTGAGTTTCTAGTTGAAAAACGCGCTTGTCTGTCTGAATAGTAACAAATGTAATAAGCTTATTAAAAAAAAATTTTAATCAACAAATTAAATAAATATTAAAAATAAACAAAATATTTCAATGAAAAACTAAAAACAAAAATGTATTAATTACTTATCGACACGCAAATTTTTAAACTTGCGTTTATGCAAATCGTGTCACTTGAAATGCTAGGCTGACTAAGATGTTTATTGAAAATATTTACATTTTAAGAGGCAAGTCAAAATACAAATAGAATACCTAATTGAATTGTGCAAAATTGCGTTTTAATTTTTTTCAAATGCTAAATATTTTTTTTTATATTTATAAAACAATTTAATTATTTTATAAAATATATTTCTATAAACGCATAACTACAGCTGTGCATCTGTTGAATTTTTTTCCTCTATAAAATGCTGATAATAAGTACATACAAAGCTTTCGTGAACAAAAACAGACTTTCTTTTTCGAAATGGAATAATAAATGCGACTATTTATATATAAAAAAAAAATAATACAAAACAAATCAAAGTGGTATGGCTTGATAAGCGAAATGTTTGTTTAATCAAGCTTTTATATTGTATAAAATGGGTTTTATATATGTACTTATGAGCGATATATAGTATGCGTGATAACCATATATATATGGTTTATAAGATCAACTAAAATATTTACTCAATGCGTTAATATCTACACTTGAGTTCAAGGCTTAAATTGTATAATTATTTTTATCTGGTATAGTAAATCATAAAATGTTTATATTTTTGTTTAGTACGACAAGAACTGGGCATTGCCATGTATCCCTTTGTCTTGAAGATACATATAATATATAACACCCAAATAAAAATTTTACTCAGCGATGGAACAGAAACATTTTAAAAGAGAGCAAGAATAAAATTAATAAAAAATTGATTTTATTTATGTTAATGTTTTACTGCACCCGTCTATTCGTATTTTTCTTTATTCCAGTGTTGAACAATCGGGCGAAAAGAGCTGAAAGCTGCCCACCGCTGACTTAAATTAGGTGTATCTGAATGTCATATTTAGCCAATTATAAGTGAAATTTTCTTATCAGTTGGGATAACAATTCTTATGAAAGACAAACATTTATAGAATACTGATTTGATTGATTTGTTTCATTAGTTGTGATCACACCAATATTAATATTGTGCAATCCAAAACTTCCCTTTACAGGTGATGTAACTGTTGAGGTTTTAAGACTTAAATTACGAACTTAATTTTATATAATTTTTTTTCCAATTTGGACAATTTTTTGATAGGACAATATAATCTTTCCATTATTAGGCAGAATTTACTGATTAAACAACTTAATACTTATATCAATTTCTCTAATATAAATTATCGCAAAGTGAAAGCTTTAAAATAAACACTTTTGTATTAAAATCAAAGATAATGTATGTAAGCATGTACATATAGTATTTGTGTTTATACGTGCTATTATAATTGTTGATAAGTGTTTGCAACTATATAGAAGCAATCTATTTTTAATCCATGATAAGATAGAAACTTGCAATCGAGTATACTCAACTATGAAATAATAAGTGTAATGTAATAACCTACAGAAAATGCATTTTTTTTAACTTTGAGGTAGGTTTTTAAAAAAATTCTACATGGGCAAGACTCTGTAAAAAAAAAAAAAGTATTTTACAAGTGGGACTACGATTTTTTTATAACTTTGGAAAATAATAATCCTAGTTGAGATAGTTTCAAGCGTAAAAGAATTTTGAAAAAATCCGAAAATTACATCAGCTACTCCATCTTAAAATCCACAGCAACCAGTGTTTTTGCAACTGTTCGATTTATTTTAATAAAAAATAACAGGCAATATATACAATTTAATACAGTTTAATTTAATTTTCGAAGGAAACAAACTGAAAATTTTGACCAAGAATATTCAAAAATATTTTTTAAATGATTTTTTTTTGGAACTTGGCAACTTTTTTTAAGTTTTCTAACAAACATATAACGATTTCTTATAAAATTATATTTAGAGTTCAAAGAAATCACAACAAAGAAGTATTCATGAAAAAATAATCATTTTTGGGTTTAGTTTGTGTGGGGGATACGCCTTAAAATGGGGTTAGAAAAAACCCGTTTAATAAAAATTTTCTGGTCGGGCTGACGGACAGACAGACATACCTACGACTCGCCTTTCAATGCTGATTAAGAGCATATATACATAATTAAAAACATACGAGTATTTTTTACTCATCACATTCATCAATTTATTGTCGCTGATTATACCCTGTACCCAAAGGTTAAAAGGGTATATTAAGTTTGTGCGAATGTTTGTAACAAATAGAAGGAGGTCAGATAGACCCTATAAAGTGTATATATTCTTGATCAGCATTGGAAGGGGGAGTCGAACTAGCTATGTCTGTCCGTCCGTCTGTATGTTCGTCCGTCTGTCCGTCCTGCTGTCTGCCGTATGAGAGAGATTATCTCGGAGACTAAAAGAGATATGGCCACCATATTTGAAACTTAGACTCTCCTGAGCCGTCAAGTGTGCAGTTGGAAACGGTTTTTCTCTAGACCCATTTTAAGGAGTACCCCCCATACAAATGTACCCCAAAATTTTAGGTTTTTGCATAAAAACGTCATTGTTTTTTATTGTAGGAAGTTCAAACTTGGATTAAATTATGTCTATGACAGTCCCAATAAACTATCCTAATAGGGGTAGGACCAACATAATTTTAGGTATAGCCCCCATACAAATTTACCCAATTTTTCAAGTTTTTGTTTGAACATTCAATACAATAAGGTATATACAAAGATAGGACTTTACTTAAGGTAAATAATGGTTGGGTACAGGGTATCTTGCAGTCGAGCATACTCGACTTCATCATTCTTTCTTGTTTTGAATATTGAGTTCGATTTTTAAAATTTAAAACGTTGAATTTTATAATACAACCAAAATGATTTATTCAAGGATGCTTCAGTGGAACCGAAGCTGAAATACACGTTACACAACATTTAGATTAAATTTCACGATAAATTTGTTCAAATTTGTAAGGAAGCCTAATGTAATATTAGCCCGATCTTTAGTATAGAGATAGTGTTCACTTAGGCGGACATTGGAATTAATTTTACCAAAATGGGAGGTAGATTTGTATGGGGGCTATACCAAAAATTGGGCGTGGAACCTTGATTCAGACATACAAACTAATTAGGACCACAAAAAGCTTAAGTTTAAAATTTTTTTGCTAATATCTTAAAAATATTCTAAGTAAAACGCATCGCAACAGACAGACAGACGGACATGGCTAAATCGATTCGTCTCATGGAGCTGATCAATAATATATATACTTAATGGGGTCTCCGATGCCTTCTTCAATGCTTTGCAAACTTTCGGACAAACTGGATATACCCGTTAAAAATCAGATTTGTAATCAGTGACCACATAAACACCCGAGTAAGAGGACTCAACGAAATCCAAACACTTTCAAAGTCGCTCTCCATATTGCAACTACCATTTTACTTTGAGTTTAATAAAAAAATTTTACTGATAAGTATTTTCAAACATTATTCGTATTAACGATAAAACCGGTTGTAAAATAGAGCTCTCTTAACTTAATTTGATATATACAGGGTGCGCTATCTAGAACTTCGTCGTTTCAACATTGAACAACTTTTAGCCGATATTAGCATAATTCGGAGACGTCATTCAGTGCCATGTGAGCTACAAGAAAGACGCGCTGAAGTTGATGCAGTGCAAGTTAACGAAACACGTTGTGTCGCAAATCCTCGTTACCCGGATTTAACGGTACTAGTCTCTTTTCTGTGGCGTTATTTAAAATGTTAAGTTTATGGCAGCAAGCTTTGTTGAACTCAAAGCTAATATACGAGCTGAAATAGCTGCTATAACTAGTGCTGGCAAACAGAGTGATTAAAGACTTTGACTTGAAAATTGCAGTGACTGCAAACAGTGATTAAATCACAGTTCGCTAAAAACGAACAGGTTCACTGTATGCGAAGAGCGATACACAAAATCGCCGATAACTGAACATGTTCACTGAGGAATGAGAAAATCGGAAAATCACTACTTTTAGTAGCTGTGTGACATTGTGATTTTTAAATCACTGTGAAGGAATCACCGAAAGTATTTTATTTTGGTATTTCAAACTTATTTGGAGGGTAAGCGAATAAAATTATAAAATAATATTAAAATGCAGCATACGTAAAATATTTAAAGTAATTTTAAAAAACATTAGAATTATTTTGGACTGTGTCCATTCAAATGCTAAACATTTCAGCAAAATGCAATAATTGCACAAACAAATTAATAAGTGAGCTAACTCTGCAAACGTGTCAAGAATTAAATTAAAACGCTTGAAGCCATACGCTATAGCCTAGATGAGCAATTAATTATGTTATTTTGCACTTGAACTATTATGTTTGAACATAGCAATTGGAATGTAGGCATAAATGCAATACAAAATACATTTTTAATTTTACACTTTACAGAACGATTGAACACAAATTTCTACAATATCGTCTGACCACAAATGAGACTACAACCGCCGAAACTGAATATGGCAAAGTACAGGGTGTGAAACGTGCAACGGTATACGATGAGCACTATTACAGTTTCGAGGGTATACCATATGCGCAACCACCATTGGGTGAGCTACGTTTTAGGGCGCCACAACGTCCAACACCATGGGAAGGTGTACGTGATTGTACACAGCCAAAGGATAAATCGGTACAAGTAAATTTTATGTACGATAAAGTTGAGGGCACAGAAGATTGTCTTTATCTGAATGTCTACACAAATAATGTAAGTGAATCAATTTAATTTTTTTCGGATTTACCAATTTAAAACAAATTTTATTTTCTCTTACAGCTAAAACCCGATAAACCGCGTCCCGTACTCGTTTGGATACATGGTGGTGGTTTCATTATTGGTGAAGCAAATCGTGATTGGTATGGACCCGATTATTTTATGCAACAAGATGTGGTGCTGGTAACAATACAATATCGTTTGGGATCACTTGGTATGTTTTGTTTTAATTAGACCTATTTAACTTTATTAATTTTTGTATTTCTCCCAGGTTTTCTAAGTCTCAATACAACCGAGCTAAATGTACCCGGCAATGCAGGACTTAAAGATCAAGTATTGGCATTAAAATGGGTTAAAAATAATTGTGCCTATTTTGGTGGTAATCCTGATTGTATTACGGTTTTTGGTGAAAGTGCTGGTGGCGCTTCAACGCATTATATGATGCTTACGGAACAAACGCAAGGACTATTTCATCGTGGTATTTTACAATCTGGTAGCTCTCTATGTCCTTGGGCTAGCGGTGAAGTTGGAAAACGTGCCTTTACCATAGCCAAATTGGTCGGCTATAAGGGTGAAAATGAGGAGAAAGAAATATTAAAATATTTACAAGGTGTCAAGGCTAAAGAACTTATACGCGCAGAGGAGAAAGTGTTGACACTGGAAGAACATGCACAAAAGATAATGTGTCCATTTGGACCAACAATTGAACCATACACAACACCGGAATGTGTTATACCAAAACATCCACGTGAAATGATGAAGACCGCTTGGAGTAATTCTATACCAATGTTAATTGGTAATACTTCGTATGAAGGATTGCTTTGGTTACCGCGTAAGTTTTCAAGAGAATTCGTCGAAAAGTCATAATATATTTTTTTTTTCAATTTCATTTTTAGTACTTAAAATGTTACCACAATCCACGAAAGAACTTGATGTTGGTTTGCCATTTGTACCAGCTGAATTAAAGTCTCCAGAGCGTAGTGCTGAGGAGTTACAGGAAATGGGCCTTAAACTACGCAATGCGCATGTTACAGGAGAGGAAGCCACGCCGGATAATTATTTGGATGTATGTAGAAAACACCAAATTTCGTTAATACAATATCTTCTAAATTTTCTACATTTCAGATCTGTTCTTTTGCCTATTTTTGGTTTCCCGCATTGCGTGTCATACGTTCACGTCTATCGCATGCCGCTGGTGCACCCATTTTTCTATATCGTTATGATTTTGATTCAGAGGATCTAATAAATCCTTATCGCATTATGCGTTGCGGTCGTGGTGTAAAGGGTGTTGCTCATGCTGATGATTTGGCTTATCTATTTTGGAATTTACAGGCGCAACGTTTGCCCAAGGATAGCACCGCTTATCGTAATGTACAACGCACCGTACGCATCTGGACTGAGTTTGCCGCAACTGGTAATCCTTATAGCGCTGAAATTAATGGCATGGATACACTTACATGGGAACCCGTTAAGAAATCAGATGATGTTCTGAAGTGTTTAAATATTGGTGAAGATCTGAAAGTTATTGATGTGCCTGAATGGTCAAAATTGAAAATTTGGGAGAGTTTATTTGACTCGAAGAAAGAATTGCTCTATTAAGAGTTCTTTCTGTATATTTGTTGGTATCAAAGCTTTGCTGCTGTAATTGAAATGTAACTAGTTGGATTTTTATATATATTTTTATACATATCATATCATACCTATGCTCTTTAAAAAAAAAAAATATATCAATTTATTTACTTTGTACTAATAAAATCATAAGTCAAACTAGGTAAATTCGATTGGTTTCTTCATGATCTTAGGCAGAGGTTGAACAACGCTCGAAACGAGACATCATTTCTTGAAGGCTTCTAGGCTTCATTGCAGTTTTGTCAGAGCCACAAGTTTTTTTATGATCGAAGAAATCAT
Source organism: Leucophenga varia (assembly GCA_018903435.1). NCBI lineage: Eukaryota > Metazoa > Arthropoda > Insecta > Diptera > Drosophilidae > Leucophenga > Leucophenga varia. The sequence continues at coordinate 31,964 of JAEIFJ010001183.1, read as the reverse complement.
GAACCAGTTCTACTTTTGTTACTTAAATGGTTTTCTGGTTAAAAACCATTAATGTGGAAAATAGGTTCAAGATGCAGAGCATTTTTTAATAAAACATCTTCTTTTTCGGTCCCTGAAACCGTAATGGATCATAGGATGTCAATAGCTGCTCTCCACCTCGTCCTGTTCTCTGCAAGGGCTGCAAGTTGTCTCTAGCCTGGTATGAGAAGACCTTCTCGTCGCTTTCCTGACACTGTTCTTCACCATGTTTTTCTGGGACGTACTTTTCTTCGACCTCTACCATAAAGAGGAGTCCATTGCATTGCTTTTTCAGTGATATTGCCAACGGGCTTTCGAAGTGTATGCCTAATTCATCTCCACTTTTGATGCATGATCCTTTTGCTGAGCGGCTCGATGTTAGCCCTGCGTTACACATCCTCATTGGAAATTCTATCCTTCTAATGAATTCGGAGAATGCACCTCAAGCAGCGGTTAAGAAACATCTGAAGTTTGTTGGTGATAGTTTTGGTTACCTTACATCCGTAAAATAGCACCGAAAGCACGATCGATTTGAACAGTCTGAACTTTAGAGTTGTACTCAAATCGTTGCTACGTTTGATGGGAGACATCATACCGCAAACAGCTCTGGCTGATCCGGTAGCAGACATCCAGCTCAGTTCCACTTTTTTCTGCAACGATGCTGCCTAGGTATGTGTAGTTCTCAAATATCTCGATTTGTCAAATGAGGGCTTGTGTTTGCCGTGTGTTGATTTTTAGCCCAGCGGTAGAAGATGCGCTCTCAAGCGCTGTAGCCATTCGGGATGCGCGAGAAGGACTAAGGCTACCGCCATGATTCGTAAAAAAAAACACAACAAAGTTCAACTTTATTGATTCTACTGTTTTTCTCAGTTTCAAAAAAAACCTGTTTACAGTCGCGTTGCCAACCAAGTTAAATGAAAATTGCTGAAATTCGGTCTGCCACTTGCTATTCTTTCGTATTAATTTTGCAGCCCTAGCATTACAACGATGCAATGAAATTTTGTAGTGCAGATTAGATTAACATTTTTGTATAAAAATTGTTGTTGGTTGTGCAACACTTGTATTGTATTTTACTTCGTTACTAGGGGTGCAAGATCAATCTGAATAACCTGAATACTGTTTTGTTTTTGCTGACTATTCTAGGGCTTTCATGTTAGGTCATATTTTGTTTAGAAGCGTCCAACTGGGTTGTATAATATATACGTATGTACACCAAGTTAATAGTGATCTTGAAAAGTAGTTTCCGCCTATGTTTACTTACTTTATTCCAGAGAGAGAGAGAGAGATAAACATATATTTTCTACTCTTCTCACTACAGTTTATTTTTATACTTAACAAAATTAAATAAAATATAAAAGCAAAATAGAAAGAGATAGATGCGGAATAGTATACCTTGTAATAATACTAGCATAACCTTCACATTACGGCAACAAAATTTGTTTAGATATTCTGGGTTTTTTTTTTTTTTGTTTAATAAAAATTAGAATTATAATAACTTATTTCGCGGTGTTATTACAATTGACTTTGTAATTTTAATTGAATAATTACCACAACGTCAACTAATTTTAAACGAGTATTACGTGCATTTTATTATATATATTAGAACTAGAAAATATAATAAATATAGACGGGTGACTCTGTAAATGCACGCAAGTTCGCGTGGCTGCAGAGATGTGTCATTTATTTTATAAATATTACGCAAATCAATTACTTTTTTTATATTTGAAGTGTAATGGTTGCTTCTATTATTATCTAAAATATATATTTCATTTTCATATTACTTGATCATTGTATAAAAATTATACATTTTGAAATTAGTCACGTATTAGTCTCAACTAAAGAATATACATTTTTTTGTGTATACCTAATAAAAAAATTTATACTTTGTCAGTTTAGAATTATTTATTAAATAAATTGCACTCGTGTTGAACGAAATTAATTTGAGATATTTTTTTTTTCACTTTCATAGCAAAACTAACTTTATTTTTTTTGAGTTTTTATGTTTGAAAGAGTATAAATTCAAAAAAAATATAACTTATACGCCATGTGTACACATTTAGTTAGATTAATTTTATTGATTTATTGATTAATAAAGTAATTAAATGGTAATGCAGTTTTCCTATTGAAATTCTACTGATTTTAACTTAAGATTAAGTTAATATAGTAGAAATTCGATTCTAGCACACACTCCCTAGTGACACACCTCGATTCTTGCGTCATCAAAATTTTCTTAATAACTTGCTTACTACTAACAACTTTTGATAATTTTAACCTTAATACTTGCACTATTCGTTTACAAGCGTTTCTGCTTGTTTGAATCTTATCCTTTAATGTGTCTAATGAGTGTATTTAAAAATATAGTTCGGGGAAGTCCCGGTACAAACATTGTAGAACATCTAAGTGATTCGCTGGCAAAATGTCAGAGCAAAATTTTACTTTACTGACAATTAGAGAAAATTGCGCAACTAAGAGCGGAATGATCTGTTAAACTATTTACTAAAAAATATGTACATATATGAATCTATTTTTAATTTTTTTTAAAAACTCGCATAGAGTCCGGTTTTTATTGCGAGTAAGAAACGAGTTTTTATTGTATTTGTATGTAGGCACCTTCATTGAGGTTTATAGTTCTTAAATTATTAAATATCTATATCTATACTAATATTATAAAGAGGAAAGATTTGGTTTTTTGTTTGTTTTTTTAAATGAATAGGCTCCGAAACTACTGGACCGATTTAAAAAATTCTTTCACCGTTGGCAAGCTACACTATTCCCGAGTGACATAGGCAATGTTTCATTTTCAAAAAAGTTAGGGATGCTTACTAAAGCTTGCATAATCTAACCCAAGGTGAAAAAAATAAACAAGAAAACTTCCTTCAATCGCGTGCAATATGAAAACTATTAATGATAGAACAAAATGATGTATTACAATTTTTCAGGACACATCACTATTCAGGTGAGCAAACTGACGGAATTTTGGAAAATTTTGACCCGGAGCCTAATGGGGGCCTTGAAACCGGAACAGCCATATATTTGGAGTGAATAGACGCAGAGACTTGAAAAAGGGCTCATTTGAAAGATGGTTAAAAACATTTTTGACGTTCAAGGTGTTCAAGGGATTTCCGTAATTTGGACCTGGTACCTATATGTGGACCCAATATAAATTGTTTTATCAGTTTTTTTTTTTTTTATTACAGGTGAGCACTTAGACAGGATTTTAGAAAATTTTGACCCGGGGCTTAATGGGAGCCTTAAAAAATAGTCATATATATGAATTGAATAGACGTAGAGACTTGAAACTGGGCGCATTTGAATGATGGTTAGTCCTGTTTAGGGGGTTTCCAAAATTTGAACCCAAATTTTTGAACAATTTATATTAAGCCACCAAATAAAAGCAAATAAAACGAGTGCAAAGCCGCGGGTACCTGCTAGTATTATATATACTAGTCGAAATACCTGGCCGGGTGTCGCCTGTTCTTAGTGGGTATATTAAGTTTGTGCAAATGTATGTAAAAGTTACAACGGAGCATGATAGACCCTAAAGGGTAAATATTCTTGATCTGCATTAAAAGGTGTGTCTGTCTGTCCTGCTATCTGCAGTACGAGAGAGATTATCACGGAGAATATATGAGATAGGGCCACCCTATTTGAAACGTAGACTCTCCTGAGCCATCAAATGGTCACTTACAAACGGTTTTTCTCTAGTTCCGTTTTAAGGGTTAGCCCTTTACAAATGTTACCCGAAATTTGTGGTTTAATATAAATTATGCCTATGATAGTCCTAATGAAATATTCCAAAATGGACGGGAACAAAAAAAATTTTGGGTATGGCCTCCATACAAATTTACCCCATATTTTTGGAGGTTTATTTATTTAGTGGGTATCTTGCAGTCGAGCATAATCAAATTCAGCGTTCTTTCTTGTTTGAATTGTTTTTGTATTCTTCGAATTTTTGAGGACTGATGTTTTTGTTTGGATATCTGAATTATTTCTGGTATTTTTTAGGACATCGAATTTTTTTAAAACTCCCATTTTTATGAGCAATTTTATTAGTTTATCTTTCCGAAAAAATTTTAAATTTAATAAAAAAGATGAATAAAATCGGTGAAGTCATTCTCAAGTCACGCTATAAGTGATTCAATGTTATATACCCGTACATAGAATTGTGGACCCACTATGCTGGAAATTTAAAAATAATGGTCGATTGAATTCGGTTGAGAATTGGTAAAAGGCAAACCTTCTGAACTATCTACTACCAGAATGAATGGTCGTTCCAGTATGTTTCATTAAAGCTGTTCGACTTAATTTAGATTATATACGATATATAACGAAAAATAATATTTATAAACAGTTCTTCTACTAAATTTTATTTCCCAAAAAGTTTATATTTCATAAAATGAAATAATCTCCACAAATCTATTGTTTACTTCTTCAATAATTTCGATCGACAAAATACAACAATTAATCTTAACGCTTTCAAAATGTTCACGCATTCCGCTTCCATTTAAGACGTTGGACGCGCCTCGCCATGAAATTTACAAGAGTCTTCCGCTTTTTATTAAATTTCTTCTGATCCGTAACATATTCTTCAGCAACATCTGCACGCAATGGATGTTCCGGTTCAGGTTCATTGATTAATTTAATCAAAGCTTCAAAAACCTGCGTTAAACGTGTAGCCGGCTTCCAAACGTCATTATTAATTATTTGTAAACATATCTCACCCTTCTCGTTTACATTCGGATGATAGATTGGAGTTTTAAATAATATTACTGGCGGACGAAAAGGAAAATTATCCGGAAATGTTAGCTCAATTTTAAAAGCGGCAATATTGTAGGGTGCATTTTGTGGTACAATGAGCGCACTCCATTTCAGCAGATTACTTTCCTCAACCGTTATGTCATGTAAGGCGGGATTGGTGTTGATCTTAATGCTCTCCATTAAATCGGCTAGTTCACGTTCGATGCGTCTGATTGCGGCCATGTTGCAGGGATTTTGAATTAGGTTTTTAGACGAAAAAATGTTTTTTTTTTACAAATTTGTAATGCTTTTGGTTTGGCGTTTGAGTTGTGAACTGAAAATTATTATTAAATTATTTAAAAAAAAAAAAAAATTTTTTTATTTGAATATTTCTGCCTTGCCTATTATAATTCTTCGAATAAAATGTAATGTAATCAATAATAATTTTTTTGAAGAACGTAATCTTCTATTTTTGGTTGATTTCTTGAATAATTTTTTTTTAATTTTTCCAATATTTTGTAGAAGGTTCTTACAAAAGAAAAAATTAATAAAATTGCGTAGAAAATTGATAAATTTTAAAAATCTTCTACGTTTTAAGAAATTCCAGAAATAATACCAGAATAACCAAGAAATACCAGTCCAAAGTTCTCCAGATTTCGAAATACCTGGTTCCAAAATCCATTTTTATTTCAAAATTTTTGAAATTGAATCAAAAGCATTGTGAACAAGAAAGAACGATGAAGTCGAGTATGCTCGACTGCAAGATACCCTGTACCCAAACTTTATGTACCTTAAGTTATGAATTGGATTTTCATACAAAAACTTAAAAAAATCGGATATATCTTTGTATTACTTCTGGTATTATTTCTATATCTAAAATTTTGTTGGACCTATCCATATTGGTCTATTTTATTGGGGCTATCATAGACATAATTAATACTAAATTTGAACCTCCTAGAATAAAAGACAATGACGTTTTTATGCAAAAATTCAAAATTTTGGGGTAAATTTGTATGGGGGCTATACCTAAAATTTTGTTGGTCCTATCCTTATTGGGATATTTTATTGGGACTATCATAGACATAATTTTTACTAAATTTGAACTTCCTCGAATAAGAAACAATGACGTTTTTATGCAAAAACCCAAAACTTTGGAGTAAATTTGTATGGGGGGTACCCCTTAAAATGGGTCTAGAGAAAAACCGTTTCTAAGTGAACACTTGACGGGTCAGGAGAGTCTAAGTTTCAAATATGGTGGCCCTATCTCTTATAGTCTCCGAGATAATCTCTCTCTCATACGGCAGACAGCAGGACGGACAGACGGACAGTTCGACTCACCTTATAATGCTGATCAAGAATATATATACATTATAGGGTCCATCTTGCCTCCTTCTGTCTGTTACATATATTCGCACAAACTTAATATACCCTTTTACCCTTTGGGTATAGGGTATAAAAATATAAGGAAACTGGTTGTAAGGGGAAACTATTTGCGCCACCCAAGCAAGTTCTATATTTAGTATTGCACACTTCTAATGATCGATTAATCGGATATAATCGTTTTTGAAAGTAGGTTTCATCGACTTTTTTTCTTAGTTTAAATGATTAATAGAACGATCGATCGATCGAAAAGCAGCCCCGATTCGATCAATGGATTACGATAAAAGGAGATGCATTTATTTTGCTCATCACTTTGAAACGATTGTAATCATTTTTTTTAAATAATCGCTCAGGATTATAATCAATACAATGAGGATACTTTAACTGCAATGGTTCAAAATTGTTCAAGTTTATGCAGTGTGTTTGGAAAGATCAGTTGGAAGTTGTAGTGTGCAAAACGATGAATTAATCGAATTTTTTTTTTTATTATGTGTATCAATTTTGTTTTTGCTTTTTAAAACTGTAAAAATATCGAAAAAAAAAATCGATTTATTCCGAGAAACGATTATAAACGATGTTTTCAAATAATCGCACAAATAATAAAACTGTAAAGAACCGAAAAAATATTTATTTCGAGAGTCGATTATAATCGATGTTTTTAAATAATCGCACTGGAATAGCAGGGTGTTTTTGTAATCGAATATTGGTATCCGAATCGGAATATTTTTTATCGATTAAATAATTTAGACTAATTTTTATTTTTTTTTAAAATAACTTAAAGCAACAAAAGAGAACAATTAGCAGTCTATAGCAAAAAACAATAGCAAAGAAATTAACAAAAACAACAACAGAAAAAAATAAACAAAAGCAAAATTGCAAACGAAAACAAAAACTCAAAGTCAAATAAAAACCAAAAAAAAAAAAAAATAAATAAAATAAACAAATAAAATACAACAAAACACAACGCAGTACATCACAACAAGTTTGAGTTGTATGATGAGGCGCCTACAACATTGAGTGTGATGTGTGTGTGTGCGAGTGTGAGGTGTGAGCATAAAGCAGAGTGAGTAGTAATATTCAATCGAGTATGCATACTGACCGCACTGCATTAACGATTGAGTGCGATAAGCGTTTGAATGACTGAACACATATGTGTGTGAGTGTGTGTGTGTGTGTGGAAGACCGTTATATGTACATGAGGCCGGTCGCTAGCATGAAATGCTCAGTCGGCGTGCAACCCTTTGAGCTAAACGGTTTCTTTAGACAAAACGTACGGCGACGCCGAGAATTTTGTCGTTAATAAAATAATTTCATTTAAATTAAAAGAAATTGTGCCAGACTAATAAAAAAAAAAATTATAAGAAAACGCGAAGACGCCGTCTCAACAAAAAAAAGCAACAAGTGTTTATGTATGCGTGGGTGAAAAAGGAAAATATACAAAAAAAAAAAAAAAAACATTTCAAAACAAAGAGTGCAAAGTCTAAGCTATTAAAAAAAAAGATTAAAAAAAATAAAAAAATAAATAAAAAAAAATCATAAACACATTTTTCCAAAAGTACTTAATGTTTTCTTTTTATTGTTGTTGTTGCTGCGGTTTTACGGTAAATAAATAAATAAAACACGCAAAAATTCAAAATAATTTTGGAAAATTTTTGACAAAAGAAAATCAATCAAACGCAACAAATCAAAATAAAATTGAAAGTGTTGTGCAAAAAAAAAGTTTAATTATATCAAAGAAAATTCGTATGCTTTTGACCTTCGTTTGGACGCGCGTGTGCCTATTTTTTGTTTTATTTTTAAAATTTGCCGGTTTTTTTTTGTTTTGTTTTTATAAATAAAGACAATACTGCGTATACGCAATTTTAAATCGAACGATTTTTGTTTTGTTAGAAGCCAAATTACTCATACGCCCTGTTTTTTTTTTTTTTTTTTAAGTGAATAAAACGTTTCGCAGTACAAAAATGTCTTTCGATATTCCATTAGCTGATCAAATGCGAATTGCATTAAGGTAATTTTGAATTATTTTTTAAAATATTTATATGCTTCAAAATACTAGAACGATTTTACTTTCAGTTAATATTGCAATGGGTTCCGTTTTTTTTTTATACAAAGGTTTTTGTTAAAATATTTTCAGAGAGTTTATAAATTAGACTATTATTTGTCTCGTTTCTCGGAGATTCTTGACTCTGAAAAGAAGTCTTAAATGTGTCCATTTGAAAAAAATTTAACTCTCAAACGAGAATTAGCTTTGACGAAACCAACTTTTTAATTCTGACTTCAAGTTCGGATTGAGTGACTCATAATACATTTAAAATGAACCTTCTGGTTCGCCGAGCACGACATGAATTTTTTTTTATATGAACTAAATCCAATTTATTCAAAAATTATTACAAAAATGTGAATAAAAAAGGCCCTCCGCCGATTATTTTTATAATCAGTAAAAATCTCCGAGTCAAACCTCATTTAATTTTTTGAAGGGAAGAAAAACTTTATTTAAAACCTGTTCAAACGCACCGTGAAGTGTCTTATTCCAAAAATGTGGATCATTCTAAATTAGGGTCTCAAAGTCTTTATTCTCGTCAGTTTGTCAAAAAAGTTTGTAACGCATAAATAATACACCGTAGACTCCATAAAGAATATATATTCTTGATCAGCTCGGTGTCTGTCTGTAGTTACATGTGATATCAGTTCTAAAGAAATTTAGATAAAATTCAAAACTTAAACTTTTCTCACTCCTAAGCAGTTTAAGTGTTATAACCAAAGTGCTCATTCTTGGCATAGCCCCCATACAAATTTTTGAGTTTTTTTTTGTCAAAATCGATTTGTTTATAGAAGGACTTATGGTTGACGTGGGATTACTATAGAGAATAAACCCATACAATTTTTGTGTTTTTATATGAAAAATGATTTATTTATGATAATATTTGTGTCGAATACGGTAAAAACACTTCTAATATATTACTCCATGTTTAGAAAAGGACCATGGAGGATTTGGGATCACTACAACATATATCCCATATAGAAATTTACCTTTTATTTTTGAGTATTTGTATGGAAAAAATGGGTTTATTTCAAATATCTCCAAAATGCTTACTGTAGCAAGCTATGATCACACTAGGACACATAATTAAAGTAGCACATCCCTTTACAGTCCTTTATCAGATTATAAGATTTTTTTTTTTAAAGTAAATCACTAATAACGAAAATGTGAGACTCATTGTTAGTTTCTTAGAAAGTTCCTATAAGTCTTAGTAACACTTTAAAAAATTGAGGTTTCTTCCATATAATACATCTGTATTTTACAAAAAAAATATAAATTTCAAATATGCTTAAATTTAACGCTTAACTGCAGAACAAATCGATATTGCATTTACAAATATTTAACAAACACTTGCATATAGTATTACAAATTAAAAAACAAAAAAAACCCTTTAATGTTGCATTTGTAAAGTCAACAATTGAAGGTCAACAGTTTGATGACGCTTAAATAAATCTTAATTTTTTTACTACTTTAAATCAGAATTTGCTTAAGTAAAAACAATTTTACAACTGAGCAAATTACATCTTAAATAATTAATTATTATTTTTATAAATGTTTTATGTGTGAAGTTTTTAATTGCTACAATAATTAACGCTTATTAAAAACTAAAAATTGCCATTAAATGCATTCAAAGTAACAAGAATGTGGTCCGGGAAGACTTGAATGTTTACATTGTACATAAAAATATAAATTATATATATAATTATATGGTGTCTTCCAAAGTAAAGAGACCGTTTTTTTTAAAATAAAATTAAGATTTGTATGACAAACTAGTAGGTACCCGCGGCTTTGCTCGCGTTGTTTTTTTTTTTTGCTTCTCTTTGGTGGCCAAATATAAATTGTTCAAAAAATGTGGGTTCAAATTTTGGAAGTCCCATAAACACGACTAACCATCATTCAAATATGCCCAGTTTCAAGTCTGTACGTTTATTCAATCCAAATGTATGACTTTTTTTCAAGGCTCTCATTAGGCCCCCTGTAATAAAAATAAAAGAAATTGGTCAAAAAATCTATATTGGGTCCACATAGTGGTCCCAGGTCCAAATTCCGGAAATCCCTTGAACACCTTGAACGCTAAAACTGTTTTTTAACCAACTTTCAAATCAGCTCTATTTCAAGTCTCTACGTCTATTCATTTCAAAGATATGGCTTTTTCGGTTTCAAGGCCCCATTAGGCCCAGGGTCAAAATTACATTTTAAAATTTTTTTTTTTTGCCTTAAACCATCCTTGTGTGAATACGAACACACATGCAAAATTTCGTGAAAATCCGTCCAGTAGTTTTCGCGTCCATCGATCACCAACAAAACTTGGGACTTATTTTTATATATAGAGATTAAAAGCGAATATGGAAATAAAGCAGATTTGGAAATAGTTTTTTCTTTTTGTATTACCCACAATTTTTTTTCTGTGTTGTTCATAGAGTAAGACCAACACCATTGATAGAAAAAACCGTTGGCAAGTGCATACTTGACGGCTTATGAGAGTCTAAGTTTCAAATATGGAAGCTCTCTTATAGTCACCGACATAATCGTTTTCATACGGCTAACAGCATGACAGACGGACGGACGGATGGTCAGTCGGGCGGACGGATGGATATATCTAGTTCCAATGCTGATCAAAAATAGATTAATATATAATGTTTTCCAATATTAAAGAACGGATCACCCGTTGACAAATAATATCTTATATATATAGAAATTGTAGAATATCGAAAAATATCGATATATTGGGAGAAATGTTTTCCCAGACCAGAACAAGTGATTGCACCATGGTCGGCAACAATAAATGTGAGCGAAAGTATTTGTGCACAATGTAGTACACCGAAAAAAAACTTACTTCTTAGCAGCATACTTCGATTGCGGAATTCTCTATAAGAAATATGCCGGGCCTCATTGTACTTAATTGTTTAAAACTATTTTGAAAACTGTGGATATAATTGCACACGCCGAATACAGCAGATCAATATAGGAAATCATTAAGTAAACTCATTATCTCCCTCAGTTATATTCAAAACCTCCGTGTTTCTGCGCGGCGAGTGCGACGACCCAAATTCGACCTCTTAGGAGGCATGACTTCGTTTATTAGTGTTTTGTTATTAGTTTCCACCCTAGAACTCAAAAAACCATGAGAGATGCATGAAAGTGATAGAATTTTTTTTTTTGCCTTTCAAACACTAACATTTTTTATGATAACACTTTTTTATTCCATCTGTCATAGTTCTTAACCTAGAACTATGAGAAGCAGTGATGCAATTTTTCTCACACACATATGGTGTTTTGTTTTAAATTTCTGTACAGTTTATCATGCATGAGTGCTGGCAGCCGGCAGATGGCGCAGCAGCACGGCAGCTGCCGGCCTGCAGATGGCGCAGCAGTAGGGGCACGGAAAACTCCAAAAACTGATATTTTTGCTAATACAGATATGTTATTAACATAAAAAGTAGATATAAACCGAGTCCGAACCACAACACATGTTGTGTTAAAAATTGGGCTTAAACGGTTCAGAACTTTTCAAGTCTATAAGCCTCGTATAAACAAACAGAGCATTTTTATATATATAGATATGTCAGTTCTATCTTTTATAAACTCAAAAATGGGTGTGTTTATACGGCACATACGAGATATCAATAAAATGTATAACCAAACGGAGGCTCGGTTATTTGCCTAATTATCATATTTTAATTTTTTTCAAAATGTGTAATTCGGTTTTACAATACCTATATTCCTGATATGTTTATTAAAATTAATTTTTATAACAATGCAAACCAATTGAGTGAACAAATTGTTTATATACAATTTTTAACAAACTTATTAACACATTTGCCAAATGTGAACTTTAATTTTAATATTTTTATTAGCAAAACTAAAAATAATAATAAAAAGAAATCAAAATTACTATTATAAATTCTGGCATTAAAATTATCACTTTTCAAACTTATCACAAACGTAAAACATTACTCATATAGTTGTACTTAGTAATAGCTAATATCGATGTTGATAAGAATTTGTACCTACGAACAGACTTCTTTAAGTACTTGAAAATGAACAGCTGTAACGACGACTTTACAAATGCTTTGAGTGTTACTACTTGGGTATATTTTTTTCTGAAATGCTCGAAATTTTACAAGTGAATAATTCTTTTGAAAATAATAAATTTATCGTTTTATTAGATTTTATTGCCTACATCACGTTGGCTTTGTCATGAGATTTATATTATGAGTTGTTGTTTAATAAAATCATATACAATTTGTTGTACTATTTGATAATCTAAAGCACTTTGTTACTTAATTTAAAGAACATTTTAAGTAGTTACGTCAAATGCGGAAAATCATATGAAATAATCGTTCAAGTGTATGATTAATACACAATCGAAGTGATAAGAATCTCTGAAATAAATTGCAGATACATTTGTAGACGTCTAGACTTCTAAGCAGACTTTAATTCATAATGTATAAAGTTTATGGCTTCTCAAAACCTTACCACTGCGGTTTATTTTTTTAAATTACATAAAAATAGAAAAAAATGGTAAAAACGACTAAAATTTCCGGACTTAATGATTCTAAACAAGCTAACGTATATTGTAATACTAAAACAAACCGTAAATCGTAATCAATTAAACCACATCCAACTGAGAATCTCTTAATAGTTGCAGTTTTTTTTCTTAAGCAATTTAAAATGGGAAAAACAAAAAAATTGTGCTTCAAGCACGTTCGTTGGCAAAAGTACTTTAGTTAATCAACGTCGAGCAAAAATTTCTCATAATAGGAATGTTTAAGTAGAAAACAATTAAATCTAAGAACGAATCGTTCTTGATACAAGAACAAAATATTCTTGATGTAAGAACCAATACTTTTTGATTTAATAATGTATTGTGCTTGATTCAAGAACGAATTGTTCTTGACATAACAAATAATTATTCTTAATACAGAAACGAATTGTTTTTACTGCAAGAAAGAATTGTTCTTGATAAAAGAACGAATTGTTGTTGATTCAAAGCCAAATTGTTCTCGATACAAGATCGAATTGGTCTTTATATGAGAACAATAATTTCTTGATGCAAAAACGATGGTTTTTTGAACAAGAATGATTTGTTCTTGATACAAGAACGATGTGTTTTTGCTACAAGAACATTGTGTTCTTGATACAAGAACCATTTCTTCTTGATACAAGAACGATAAAAGAACGAATTATTCTTGATACAAAGAACGATTTGTTCTTGATACAAGAACTATTTGTTCTTGATACAAGAATGATGTGTTCTTGATACAAGAACGATGTGTTCTTGATACAAGAACGATGTGTTCTCGATACAAGAACGATTTGTTCTTGATACAAGAACGATGTGTTCTTGATACAAGAACGATGTGTTCTTGATACAAGAACGATGTGTTCTTGATACAAGAACGATGTGTTCTTGATACAAGAACGATGTGTTCTTGATACAAAAACGATTTATTTTTGATACAAGAACGATTTGTTCTTGATACAAGAACGATGTGTTCTTGATACAAGAACGATGTGTTCTTGATAAAAGAACGATGTGTTCTTGATACAAGTACGATGTGTTCTTGATACCAGAACGATTTATTCTTGATACAAGAGCGATGTGTTCTGGGTACAAGAACGATGTGTTCTTCATAGAAGAACGATTGTTCTTGATACAAGGACGATTTCTTCTTGATACAAGAACGATTTGTTCTCGATACTAATAACGATTTGTTCTTGATACAAGAACGGTGTGTCCTTGATACAAGAACGATGTGTCCTTGATACAAGAACAATTTGTTCTTGATACAAGAACGATGTGTTCTTGATACAAGAACGATGTGTTCTTGATACAAGAACGATGTGTTCTCGATACAAGAACGATTTGTTCATGATACAATAACGATGTGTTCTTGATACAAGAACGATTTGTTCATGATACAAGAACGATTTGTTTATGATACAACAACGATGTGTTCTTGATACAAGAACGATGTGTTCTTGATACAAGAACGAAGTGTTCTTGATACAAGAATGATTTGTTCATGATACAAGAACGATTTGTTCTTGATACAAGAACGATGTGTTCTTGATACAAGAACGATGTGTTCTTGATACAAGAACGATGTGTTCTTGATACAAGTACGATGTGTTCTTGATACAAGTACGATGTGTTCTTGATACAAGAACGATTAGTTCTTAATACAAGAACGATTTGTTCTTGATACAAGAATGATTAATTCTTAATAGAAGAACGATGTGTTCTTGATACAAGAATGAATTATTCTTGATACAAAATCAAATTGTTCTTCATACAAAAATGAAAAAAACAACAAAATGTTCTTAATACAACAACAAGAAAATCAGCGCATAGTTTTTCGTGTTTTTATTAAATTTTCTGACTGACAAACAAAGTTTTTTTAATACAAAATATTTCCTTCTTAAATAAAAAGGTACTTAAAAATCATTTTTCTACAGAATCGTTCAATCAAAGATTTTAAACCGTGTTTCGTGAACTGCTTAGAAACACATCTTTGTAGAAAATTGCGAGTGGTACTAAAAAAATTTATTTTTCTTTAAACCTGAGTATGTGGTACGCTATAAGTTCCAATTTTGCATGGATATGTGTGCTTTGTAAATTTATTTTTCGTATGCTGCATTCTTCAAATTGTTTATATCAGAAAGTCAAGGTGACAACTCATTCATTCATTTACCAATTCATCTTCTATTACAAACGAAAAGAATTTACTAATTTTAAAAACAAGCAAAAAAATATTTAAAAAATTGCAAAACATAAGTGATGCCAAGGTTTGTTTATAATCTTAAATTCATAAATTTTCATAAATAATAACTTCCGCAAGTCACTGCGTATGAGTCAACATACATGCTGGTAGTATTCTAAATAATATATCTATTAAACCACATATTGACAGTGATAGATCGGCGCCTGATGTCGTCGACATTGTCAATACGACACACTTTGCGGTTGGCAAAAAAAAAAAAAAAAAATATTGAGAAAAATATTTACTTGTTTCGGAATGCCTTTTTTTAAAAGAAAATAATACAAACCACGAAAAACAGAAAGAAGAACAGAAATGCCAAGGTTGCAAAAAAATTTCATAAAGAAAAATAAATGCAAAATTACTGAAAGTTATTTTTCAGCATAATTTCGTATTGTAGATACTTTAAATCAAATGTATCTATCAGATACATTTTTATTTTTTTATTTGCTCACACTCATTGTAACTCAAAATCAATTCGCTGTGGGCTTACAGTGTTTCGATTTATGTAAATTTCAAAATTGTGTTGCATTGACCTGCTTAGCATTGCACTTTAAAAAGTTACGCTAATGAACATTAAAATGCTAATGATGAGCAAGATGAGAGATTCTCAAATTTTATTTACACTTTAAATTTAGATATTTTTGTAAGCATTATTTTTACTTTTGTTTTTTTTTGTCTATAATAAATTTAAATAGCTATTTAAGTGATACACGTTCTCAGTCATAAAATACTGAAACACGCTACCGTCTCTAATATGAATTCTAAAAACAAAACAAAATTCCATAAACTAACGAAAAAAGAAAATTATTTTTAAAGGCGACATTTTTATACCCTTTCTTCATAAAAAAAAAACCAGAACTCAACAGCGTATAATTCAAATTACCTGATGATCAGATTCTGAAGATATATTTATCTAAGATATGACGCTGAGATATGATGCTAGAAACTTTTTCTTACATAGAGGCGTAACATTAATGGATGATTATATATGATATATTTATCGACAACGCAGAAAACTTTTCTTTCTGCTTTCAATGTCAGCATTGGAGATGTGCGTCGAAATGGAAAAATAACGGAATCCAGTGGGTTCCAGTGGGTTCCGCTGGGTCTCGATAACGTTAAGGTATGAAAGTGAAAATTTTTTTTTTTTTTTTTTTTCTTTTTTTGAGTGTTGTTTTTATTTGCAATCTGTCAAACGATGACAATCAGCAAATAAGCATAATTTAGCATTGACATATGTGTATATTATTATTTATAGGAGATGTTAACTAAGAAGGGTCGGGATGGGAGGAGAGGTTTACCCATTACGGTGGGGCAGATCCAGCGGGTGGTCTCTTCTTAGGCGGCGAGAAACAGCGCTGTTGTCCAACAGATTGTTAGCGAGGGGGTTGACGTGCCTAGAAATCTCTTGTTGAACCCAAGGAACTCCGAGTTCACTGTTTAGTTTTAAGCTTTTTGATAAATGAATTAAACAAATGTTTGGGATTTTATAATTAAAAGTAAGCGGGACCCAGCGGGAACCTCGGGATTCTTTTCCAGATGCCCATCTCTACTTAGAATACTACAAAAAAGACTTGCTACTGTGATCAGCGGTGAAAAATTTATCCAATACTATTAGCTCAAAAATAAAAAGGTCAGTTGCTAAGCCCCAACAGCCGTATAGATTTGATGTAAAGCTTATGGTCTCCATTTGGTGAGATTATTAGAAAGTGGTATACCTTTTCACCGAAGATCAACTAATACGTTTTGGCTAAAGTCAGAACAGAGTGATTTTCCAGAAGCTTAAAAGCAAATTAAAAAACTTAAAAATCGAGGTTTTACTTGCCGAATTTGGAAATATCTGTCACTTTTAGGTTATCTGTGAAATAACAGTTATTTGCCAAATACAATGAATAACTGGAGAATAATAATTTTGGGTTCTGTATTTCCTTCGCATTAACACATTTTTTTCCGTTTATGAATGGTATTTAAATGGGTTAGACTTGACTAATTTGGTCATGGTATTCCATATCGCCTACAGTCAGTACAAAATAACAGTTCACTTTTTAATCGTTACGCTTCTTGAAGACTAGAAATTTTGTTGAGACGATCACTGAGAATGTCAATACAAAATCTTTAATTAAAAAAACATACAGCTTTTAGCTTTTAAATCGATTTGAGGATCTTATTATAAACTGGTTTCTACACAGGGTATCCGTTATTGATCAGGGTGTATTTTTCTACGATAGTCGTACTGTTTCCGCCTCCACCACCAAGTAGGGTAAAGAGACTCAAGGCTTATATAATATATAAGCTATTTTGGTAGAATTTTCCAGTCTCATTTCTGTCGCACATAAAAACATCTATTTCCAACAAACACTTTTCTAAAACTTTCTTTTTATTTAAAAGACATTTTTCCTCTCTCTCTGTTTCTCACGGAATCGCTGGGCAACAGCTCATATTGTTCCCGTTAGCATGGTTTACTTGCGAGCGATATTCTTCTCGCCCTAAGCAGTGAGAAACTTTTCATCGAACCAACATTGCGTTCGAGGTATAGTAAAGCCAGTAACCTCCTTCGTTTCCGTGCGTAAAGAGTTGGGGATATGCTTCCACTGTTCGCATATACAGTAGAATGTCGAAACGGCGAGACATATTTTGCAAAGGCATACGATTTTACGTATAACAAGCTAATAGTTCGAGTCAATATTGTTAACTCTATTTGCTTTTTATTTGACTTGACCCAGAGCCCACTATTAAATTAACTTAAAAAAATATAAAAAAAAACAAGTTATTTAAAAGCACTGCACTATAAAAGTAATTTATTTTATTTGCATATTAAAAAAATTTGTGATTCATAAATTAAATCGAATAAATATTGATTGGAAAGCAGTAATCTTTTTTGAACTTGACCCGATTTTATTGTACTATTTTTATACCCGCCACA
The DNA here is from genome assembly GCA_018903435.1 of Leucophenga varia. Lineage (NCBI taxonomy): Eukaryota > Metazoa > Arthropoda > Insecta > Diptera > Drosophilidae > Leucophenga > Leucophenga varia. Next base: position 14,098 of record JAEIFJ010001183.1, on the reverse strand, counting down.
CATAGTGTGAAGGGTATTATCAGTTTGTCGGAAAGTTTGTAACGCATTAAAGGAGGCATCGGAGACCCCATAAAGTATATATATTATTGATAAGCTCGACGAGACGAATCGATATAGCCATGTCCGTCTGTCTGTCCGTCCGTCCGTCCGTCTGTCTGTCTGTTGCAATGCGTGTTTCTCGGAAAGTTTTAAAGATATTGACCTGAAACTTAAAACTTAAGCTTTTTGTGTTCCTAGGCAGTTTGTATAGCAAAACCAAGGTGCCACGCCCACTTTTAGATATAGCCCCCATACAAACTTACCATTTTTTCTATATTTTTCTATGAAAATAGTTATTATTTATGAATGTTTTGACTACGAATCGGGTAAAAACACTTTTAATCAAATATACATCCATCCAATATCAGAAGAAAGGTGCCACGCCCATTTTTAGATATAGCCCCCATACAAACTTACCATTTTTTCGATTTTTTGTATGAAAAATTGTTATTATTTGTAAATGTATTTACAACAAATATGGATAAAATCACTTTAATGACATCCAATTTCAAAAGAAAGGTGCCACGCCCATTTTTTTGATATGGCCCCCATACAAACCAAGCGCCCATTTTTCAGATTTTGTATGAAAATAGTTCTTATTTATGGATATATTCACTCCAATCTGTGTAAAATCACTTCTACTGGTATCCTATGAATATGCTTCCGATATGACAAGGATCGAGCCACTATAACATATAGTCCTATACAAACTCACCTTCTATTTTTTTATTTTTCCAAGAAAATGAATAAAGTTTCGTGTGGCGGGTATTTGAGCTTCGGTGCTTCCGAAGTTAACGTTCTTGCTTGTTTTTTTTTTAATATAGAACTTGGCAATCAATTATAATCGCAGCTTGACCTAATAAAATGCTGAACTTTATAATAAAAAATTATGAATGCTACGAAGTAATAAACAAAAAAAAAAAAATACAAAATTATCATTTAAGAATCATCTAGAATTTATTTAAGTATTGTTTTCTGTCAAATATTTTTAATAAATATTCTATATATAGTAAAAATGTTTCTATGTCCGCATTTTATGTTGAAACCGTTCAACCGATGAGCCCCAAACCGGTAACATTTGAAAGTTAGCAATGCAAGTAAATTGAAAATCCACTAAAAAAAATTTCAAATTTCAGATTTCATTTGAAAGAAAACAATGTACGAGGTGTGTTCAAACATTATCGCGAATTTTGAATTTTCGCGGGTTACGTATATTCGAATTTCGATTTTTTTGTGGCGTTATATTGGTACTCATGTCTCTCACTTAAGCCGACAAGCTCGGCCATTTTGAATGTTCACTTAATTGTTGACAGCTGCTTTGCTTGCACGTGTTTTGGATCGTCTTCGATTTTTACCTATTCAAAAAAATGGATCAAAGAACCTGTATCAAATTTTTTTTTTCTGAATGGAATAAATTGAATAAAAATGTTGAAGAAGGCTTATGAGGACCGAGCTCTACCAAAATCGACAACATTTGATTGGTATAAATTGTTGAAAGAAGGTTGCGAACTCGTTGAAGACGAAGGGCTCCCTGATCAACCATCGACCTCAACTGAAGTAAAAGAATTAGTGCTGGCACACCGTCGATTAACTTTGAGAGACATTGCTGATGAAATTAGCGTATCGAAAGGATCAATTTATACCATTTTGATAGATGTTTTTGGGCCTCAAACGTGTCGAGACTCGGTTGGTACCAAAAATGATGATTTTTTTAAAAACTGTACTGATTTTTCGTGACTTTTTTGCCAAAAATCCAACCAAAATCGTTCCGCAAACACCGTATTCGATTGATTTGGCACCGTGTGACTTCTGGCTATTCCCAAAACTCAAGAGACCACTCCGGGGAACGCGTTTCGAGGCGATTGAGGAGATAAAAGCTAATCGAAGAAGGCGCTGATGGCTATACCGGAATGGGACTATTTGGCATGTTTCGAGGATTGGAAAAAACGTTGGCATAGTTGTATTTTATCGGGAGGGGATTACTTTAAAGGGGACAATATAGATATTCATGAATAAATAAATAATTTAAAAAAAAAAACATAAAATATGCGATATTTTTAGAACACACCTCGTAAGCATAACAATAGATCACTAAAAGAATATATTAGGCAAATTTTGTTCATTCATAAAGTCGGTTTTCAACTTTTTAACATACAAAAATGTTTTGGTTTTTTGTATTTTTTACAGTAGCCATAACATATTGTGGTTTCGCTGTGATCAACCAAAAAATCGGTATTTTTTAGTGCTTTTTTGTTTATTTACTTTTTTTTTGTGAAATATTTTACTACTGCAAAACTGAAACAGCCAATTTAAATTCAATGTAGCGCATTTAAAAATAAATAAATTAAAAACAGAAAACAACAACAAAAATTCATGCTTTTCATTTTGTTTATAATTTTTCTTTCTCACAAGAACCGAAAGTTTTAAACAAAACAAAACGCGTAGATAAAAAAAATATGCCAGCAAAAATGTTTTCCACATTTTCCGCAGCAGTAGAATTTATTGTGTGAAAATTTTAACATTTAAGTTTTTTTTTTCAAAGTAATAAATCCCATCACAGAAATATTATACAAAAAATAAATCAAAGAGTCGAAATTAATTGTCGACAAATCGTAGTGAAGGTTGAAAAATTTTATGTATTTTTTTTCCTACTGCAAGACAATTACTTCTAAGAAAAAACTACACCAAAAATTTTAGTGGCATAAATTAAAATTTTTATTTAATAAAGCATTTAGCAAGTCGCGATTTTTGCATTAGTTAAAGCCAGTTTTAGTATAAAACTTGTCTAAACAAAATCAAGTTCAAGGTCATTTGGCGCTATTTTTGAGTTTCGATTTCTAAGTAGTTGTTTGGATTAAAAAATCTTTATGTATTTTTTTTTTTATTTTTGACCGTGATAAGATAAACGTTTAAGCAAATTTATTTTATTTATTTTAGAAATTCAATTTAAAATAAAAATTTGCGTTTGTAAAAGGAAGTGTTAATCACTTGAGTCTACTCGTAAGATTGCAATGTTTTTTCATTTATTTTAATTAACAATCAAACTGACCTTACGCAAATCATGGGTTATCTATGTATTTTATTTTGAAAAATCTAAAATATGTATATACTTTTTTTTTAGATTTGTTTAAATTTTAAATTGTTTGCTGTTGTCAATTATAAACTTTTAAACAACAAAAAAATAAACACATGTCTAGCAATGCAATAAAAAAGCTATTTGAGTTAAAAAATTTAAGCGCCAAGAATTATTGCAAAAGATACGATTTAGAGATAAGCGTGGAACAAAATATTTGTTCCCGATTCCAACTATTCCGATGCACAATTTTTTTTGTTCCAATTCTGCTCATTCCATGTTTTTTGGAAACTAAACACGTTAACCATTTTGTACCCATTTCGGAATGAGTACATTCATAAATAAAAACTTTTGTATAAACAAAGTCAATAATGGGCGATCTTATTCAAATTAAATCTGAAGACATGGATGTGCATACGAATTATTTGAACCATATCTAAATATATAAAATAGTAAAAATGTTTCTATGTCCGCTATTTACGTTGAAACGGTCCAATCTATGAACCCCAAACCAGTTACATTTGAAAGTTAACAATGCAAGTAAATTAAAATTCCACTAAAATAATGCCTAATGCATTTTCGGTTCATTTAAGAAGTCGATTTTTTATTGGATGTCATTAAAAGTGTTTTTTCATAGATTTGAGTGAATATTCTCATAAATAATAACTACTTTTATACAAAAATTCGAAAATGGGCGGTAAATTTGTATGAGGGCTATTGCTAAAAATGGGCGTGGCAGCTTGGATTTGACATTGGATGACATTAGAAGTATTTTTACCCAACTAGTAGTGTCTACATTCAAAATTAATAGCTATTTTCATATAAAATTTCGAAAATGGTCGGTAAGTTTGTATGGGGGCTATATCTAAAAAATGGGCGTGGCATTTATTTAAACATATTTAAACTTGACCTGGTCGTTGCCAAGAAAAGCTTAAGTTTCAAATTTCAGCTAAGTATCTCCAGTAGTTTCCGAGTAATAAGCAATGAAATAAACAGACAGACAGACGGACATGGTTAGATCAACTCGCCTCATCGAGCTGATCAAGAATATATATACTTTATGGGGTCTCCGATGCCTCCTTCAATGCCACAAACTGATAACACCATTCATAATAATAAACAGTTGATTTCAGCTTTCCCCAATATATTTTGGGTAACATAAAAAGTGGTATTATTTAGTATGTTTTTAAGTTAGCCCCAGCCCATTTGGTTGCCCCGCTGCAAACAAAAGAAGCAAACAGTAAAAATGCCATCAAAAAGAACTGAAATTGCACAAAACACAGCAGATGCAAAATGGAAAAGAACTGAAAGAACAAACGCAGGGTATCTGCTAAATAAAAAGCTTAAAAAATTTATTTTCATATAAAAACTCATATAAAAACCCAAAAATGGTCTAATTAAAAAAATGGGCAAGGTACTTTGACTCTAACATGTAAACTGCCTAGGGCCAAGAAAAGTTTAAGTTTTGAAATTCAGAATAAAACTAAGCTAATGAAACGTATAACTACAGACAGACGGATATGTCAAGATCAACAGCGGTTCAAAGGCATCGATCCAACCCTAGCCATTGTTTTAACCCGGTCACCTTACAAAAGATAATATTTTTCCTTAATTTTCTGTGGTCAATATCGGTCTATACAGTATAGATATTCTTGATCAGCATTGAAAGGGAAGTCCAACTAGCTATGTCCGTCTGTCCGTCCGTCTGTCATGCTGCCTGCCTCATGAAAACAATTATCTCGGAGACAAAAAGAGATAGAGCCATATTTAAAACATAGACTCTCCTAAGCCGTCAAGTGTGCACTTGCAAACGGTTTTGTAGCCTCATTTAAATTTGTACCCCCCCATACAAAATCTACATCAAAATTTTGGTTTTTTGCATCAAATCGTCATTCTAGGAAGTGTAAATTCAGTTTAAATTATGTCTATGTAAATTACAATGAAATAGACTTATGTGGGTAGGACCAAAGGCCAATTTAAAAATAAAAATTCGTTAAAAATAGTAACAAATAATTTGCCAGTCTTTGAGCATAGTTTTAGAGCTTCATTGTGTTTTCTTAACGAAAAAAAGAAAATCTCATTCAAATTGATTTGCAAACATATTTACTATTTGATTGAGATGTGTATCAATCAATTAAAAGTTTACAATTGTGCAATTCATAGATAGAATTTTTGCAATGAATGCCGTTGAGAGTTTTTTGAGATATAAAAAAAAAAAATTAAAAACGAAAAACCTTCAAAAATTCTATTGAATATGAGAAACTGTATCAATGGACACACTTCAAATCACTTGGCTATATGAAAAGCATTCATTTTGTAAGTGGATATAGAAATGAACTGAAAAGTAAACATATAATTAAAAATAATGAAAAGAATTTAGAGAATGAATTTTTATTTTCATTCAAAATAAAAGGCAAAGATGATGAGAATTTTTTTGTTTCTGTTCAAGAGTAGACATTGTGACTTCAACTTGTAACTTTTTAATTGGCTTATCTCTCGATAGTTGCGGTGGCATTTTGAATGAATAACATTTTTATTTTTCTTTTCATTAAAAAAATTTATTTATATTTTCAATCATAATGTTGTGCGCATTTGAACCGGATTCATAATAAAAAAATGCTGATAAGCAACAAGAACACACATTAACACTTGCTTGCGTCGTTGTGGTCTGTGCGACATAAACTCTGAAGAAACATTGAACATGTTTGTGATAAACTTTGGTCTTTTGCTTAGCGGTGTTTAGGAGATTATGTCTAAAATATTTCACAATTAAAATAATTTTTCTTTTTTTTTGCTATGTCAAATTCAAAACCAAACAACAACGTTTACGCAGCAATGAGAAAGTCATCGCCGATACTGTATATGGCAAAGTAAAGGGTGTCAAATGGCAATCGATCTATGGTAATGAATATTATAGTTTTGAAGGTATTCCATTTGCAAAACCACCATTGGGTGAGCTACGTTTTAAGGCGCCCGTGGAACCTGAGCCATGGACAGATGTACGGCGTTGTACACGTGTACGTTCCAAGCCATGTCAAGTGAATATTATATTGAAGCAATTACAAGGCAGTGAGGATTGTTTATATTTAAATGTATACACAAGAGAGGTAAGTAAAATATTTAAAAAAAAAAAAAAAAAAAATTAAAATAACTTATAAGAAACAACAACAAGTCTTGATAATAACTAAACTAAGAGAAAACGCTGCTATGAAACGTTAAGAACGAATGTACTTAATCGAAGAAACAAACGAATTAAAGCACAAATGTAACTTTTGGTTCAAGTATCATACGCAATGTGCTTGTATTGAGAACAATCGTACTTAAATAGTGTAAAATGAGAGATCAAAGCAGTGAAGAAAGTTCTCTATGATCTCACAAATATGCTCTCGGCGCATTATTTCATTTGTTGCTCTTATTTTTGTACCCTGTACCCAAGAGGTAAAATGGTATATTAAGTTTTTGCGAATGTATGTAACAGGTAGAAGGGAGCCTTGAAAGGCGAGTCGATATAATTATGTTTGTCCGTCCGTTCGTCTGACAGCTGGTCTGCCGTATGAGAGAGATTATTTCGGAGACTATAAGAGATAGGGCTACCATATTTGAAACTTAGACTCTCCTAAGCCGTTAAATGTGCACTTGCAAAGGATTTTTCTCTTGTCCCATTTTTTAGGGGTGTAGCCCTCATACAAATCTACTCCAAAATTTTCGGTTTTTGCTTAAAAACTTTTTTGCTTCTTATTCTAGGAACTTAAAATTTAGTATAAACTATGCATATAATAGTCCCAATGAAATATCCCATTATGGGAAGTTCCAACAAAAAAATGTTAGGTATAGCCCCCATAAAAATTTACCTTTACATTTTTTAGAGTTTTGGTATGAAAATCCAATACAAAAGTATGGTACTAAGATAAGACTTAAATTAAGCTACATCAAGATTGGCTAAAGGGTATCTTGCAGTTGAGCATACTCGACTTCAGCGTTCTTTCTTGTTTCTTAATGTTTTCATTCGTCCGTTTATTAAGAACAAATGTTTATTAATATAAGTACGAAAGTTATTATTAGTATAAGAACGAAAACTCTTGGTATAAGAACGAAAGTTCTTAATATAAGAACAAAGGTTTTGGTATAAGAACGAAATTTCTTGGTATACGAACGAAAGTTCGTGCCATATCAAAGATAGTTCTTGGTAAAAGAACGAAAGTTCTTAGTATAAGAATAAATGTTCGTACACAAACGATTATCATTCGTTTACCATTTTTAAATATTCTTGATTCTTGATTCTCGTTCTTGATACAAGCACACTTCATTTATGATATATAAAATGCGTTCTTAATATAACTACTCTCTTTCTTGATACAAATTTAATTCGTTCTATATATAATTACTAGTCATTCTTGATACAAGTAAAATAAGCTCCTCAATAGAAATACTTCTCGTTCTTTATATAAGCAATATTTGTTCTTGATACAAGTACATTTGGTTCTTAATATAAATATAACTCATTCTTTATACAGGTAGATTTCGTTCTTGATAGGGTTGAAGTTTTTTGGTCTTAAACGAGATAATGGGCTTAAGTTAAGTCTTTTTTTGCCTTGTGCTTGATTTAAGAACATTGTTCTTGCATTTGCAAACGCAGCTTATTTTTTAATGAATATGCTGGGGCTTTACTTACTATGTGGCTATTTAGAACACCATTGGAAGAGATAAATAAATAAAGGGGTGTCACTTAAAATCTCTTTAGGTTGATTTTAAATCTCTCATATTTTTACTAGCGATTTGGTAAAAAGTAGAAGAAATACGAAAATTATAGCCATATAAAAAAGCATATAAAAAAAAAATCGCTACCACAAACATGAGTGATTTGAAGTCTTCACAGAAACGTAACGCTAAATTTATATGTTTATTTTTAGTAATTCGCTTCTGCGTACATTCAAGTTAGACGTAATCGGTACCAACGCACAAGTTTATTTTGATAAGGCATTTTTATATTAAAAAATCAAACAATTAAAATAACTGTGACGTTTTATCAGCTTCACATCACATACTGCGTCATTTGCAGTTCCTATTTTAAAATCACAACATATTTCAAATTCTCAAAATAATTCTCAAATTCTCATTTTCGAACAAGCGTATTCTGGAATTCGCTTGCTTCTTAGTGTAATTCGTATATTTTTGTTTCGATTAATTTTGTTAATTTTTTTAAATTCTTTTATACTAATTTGTTTCATTATCTTCTTCTCTTATAGCTTCAACCCACAAAACCATTACCGGTGCTCGTTTGGATATATGGCGGTGGCTTTCAAATGGGTGAAGCATCACGTGATCTCTACTCACCAGATTATTTCATGATAGAACAAGTGGTGCTTATTACAATTTCCTATCGTCTGGGACCACTTGGTTTTCTATCACTCGAAGATGCCGATTTAGATGTACCTGGCAATGCAGGACTCAAAGATCAAGTATTAGCACTAAAATGGGTTAAACGCAATTGTCAGTATTTCGGTGGTGATGCTGAGAATATAACGGTATTTGGTGAAAGTGCAGGTGGTGCCTCGACACATTATATGATGTTAACCGAACAAACACGTAATCTATTTCACAAAGCAGTCATTATGTCAGGCTGTGCTATAGCACCATGGGCAAATATACCAAAACTTGATTGGGCCTATCGTCTAGCAAAGGCAACAGGCTATAAAGGTGAACGTACGAATGAACGTGAAATATTAAAATTTTTACGTGATGTAAAAGCCAGTAACATGTTTAAAGTGACCGATGATATAATAACATTTGAGGAACGTTTTCAGCGTAAGGTTATGTTTTGTTTTGGTCCCACTATTGAACCATATGAGAGTGCTCACTGTGTTATACCAAAATCACCATTGGAAATGATGCGTAATGCCTGGGGCAATGAAATACCATTAATTGCAGGTGGTAATTCATACGAAGGTTTACTTATGTTTCCCGAAGTACGTAAATGGCCACGCCTCTTAACCGAATTGGGTGATTGTGAATTTTTACCGCCGCATGATGCGCAACTAAGTGAGCAGCAGCGTAAGGAGTATGGCAAACAATTGCGTCAAATTTATTTTGGTGATAAGCAACCCGGCATGGATTCTATTTTAGAGTATAGTGATGTGAGTACATATGCTGCTGGGTGTATTTGAAAGTTCTCGCTTATTAATTATTAATTTCTATTTACAGCTTTTCTCGTACAAATTCTTTTGGCATGGCATACAACGCACTCTACTCTCCCGTATACACTATGCTACCAATGCACCAACGTATCTCTATCGTTTTGATTTCGATTCGAAACATTTTAATTTTATGCGTATTATCACATGTGGCCGTAAAATTCGTGGTACTTGTCATGCAGATGATTTATCCTATATTTTCTATAATGCTGCTGCGAAAAACTAAAACGTCGTACTGCGGAATTTAAGACAATACAACGTTTTGTATCGCTGCTTGTAAAATTTGCAACTGCAAGTGTTGAACCAAATTTAGGCTCAATCGAAATCGAAACATTAAATAATAATAATGTGACGAAAACAACAACTGAAACTGAGTCGAAAATTGAAAATTTGGAAAACAATTCAACAAATTCAACATCTACAATTATTTGGCAGCCTGTAAAACGTGATGATGCTGTCTTTAAATGTTTAAATATATCAAATGAAATTGAAGTGATTGATTTACCTGAGGCTGATAAGCTTAAATTTTGGGATAGCATGTATACTGAAGCATGCGGCGGTATGCTTTATTGAGTTCCTTTCTTCATTATTTTTATTTTTGTTTTTTTTTTTTTTAATATAAATGTGCCTTACCTGACTTACATTGCGTATACGCAATGTGTTGCTTTTATCTATACAATTTATTCAGTTAGAAGTGGGTAAATTTTTTTGTATTTAAAATGAATACAGTAAATATATACTTTGTATATGTGTACCATAATAATAATATCTAAAGCATATGCCAATGGCATGGAAATTAAGAATTTTATTAGTATAGGCCCAAGTTGGCTTTAAATGTACAATTCAAGCAATATTTTTATTAAATTTGTGGTATTAGTATTAAGCAAAAGAAATAAAAAAAAAAAATAATATATAAATCCAGATGAATTTTTATTGAATGTGGTTTTCTTGCTACCTAAGGACAACAATCGAAAGACTCTTTATAAGAAATGTTGGAACCAGCTAATAGTACTGTAAGTATCTATATAATCAATATATTATAACTAGATCAACCGATGAATAAATACGTATACAGCCATGTTTCCGTAATCGCAAAAAAATTTACGATTTACGAATTAATAATTTCGTACGATTTTAAATTTTTCGTGCTTCGGCAATCGCAAAAGTAATGTTTCAATTCCAAAATTTTTCTCTGCACGGTACATGACAAAATTTGATATCGGTTATAAAATAAAAGATTATCGGTCTAATGAAATCGCAAATTGTTGCTGCATTAAGTTAAGGCATGAGTACAAAATATTGATTCAAAATTTGAATTCAGCATCAATGATATTAAAAAGTACAAAGATGAATTCTATAAAAATCGAAAAATAAAGAATAAATATAAAAAGAGTACTTATTTGTATTTTTTTATATTCACAGTAGTATTCAATAGTACTTAGTTGTATTCACAGTGGTACTCACAAGTACTCAATTGTATTCATAGTACTACTAATTTGTAATCATTTATATGCACAGTAATACTCATTTGTACTCATTTGTATTCACAGTAGTACTTATAAGTATTTAGTTGTATTCAGAGTAGTACTCATAAGTACTCAGTTGTATTCAGAGTAGTACTCATTTGTTCTCACAATAGTACTCATTAGTACTCAGTTGTTGTCAATTATAGAGTTTTATTATTTTAAAACAATCGAGTGAATATTTTTTGTGTAATTTTATGCATTTTCTTTTCATTTCATTTTTCTCAAAACACTGCAGCCGGTTTGAAATTGGAAATATTTTGCGATCGAGTAAATCAGTAGTGTTAGGCTTGTTTGGGCTTTGTCTATGTAAGTATGAATGATATGGTACACGCGGTTTAATTTGAACAACCATCTAAAAAGCGGTATATAACATAAAGAGCTGGGAATTTATTATATTTATCGATGTATTTCAATTATCGATATTTAACCAAATCATAATCGTGATGGATTTCCATACAAATAAATATTTTAGAATTTTATAAACATTTATATCTATAACACCAAGATTATATTTTAAAACCGGTATATATAAATTTTTATATACGCCACACATAGTGTGAAGGGTATTATCAGTTTGTCGGAAAGTTTGTAACGCCTTGAAGGAGACGTCGTAGACTCCATCAAGTATATATATTCTTGATCAGCACTGATGAGACGAATAGATCTAGCCATGTCTGTCTGCCCGTCTGTCTCTCCGTCTGTCTGTCTGTTTTTTTCTACGCATTTATTAGGTGAAGATATGAAGATATTCAGCTGAATATTGGAACTTAAGGTTTTCTCGGCAACGACTACTTTGTATGTTAAAGCCAAGGTGCCACGCCCATTTTGAGGTATAGCCTCCATTCAAACGAACAGTTTTTTTTTAAATTTTTATATGAAAATACTTATTATTTATGAATGTATTCACTTCAAATTGGTTAAAAACACTTCACATGTCATCCAACATCAAAACAAAGATGCCACGCCTATTTCTAGGTATAGTCCCCATTCAAATATACCGCCCATTTTTGTGTTTTTGAATGAAAATAGTTCTTATTTATGAATATTTTTACTCCAATCTGGGTAAAATCACTTTTACTTTCATACTATGTATATACTACCCATACGACAAGGATTGGGGGACTATAACATACAGACCCCATACAAACATAACTTCCAGTTTTTTATTGATGTTATATCTTCATTTAAACCTAAAACATTTATATATATGCTTTTAATTTGAGCCCCAACTTGAGTTTTTTCCACCCAACCCCTTTGCGGAATATAATCTACGTCACTGATGATCATACATAAACTAAATAAAGTTTTGTGTGGCGGGTATTTGAGCTTCGGTTCTACCGAAGTTAACGTTTTTCCTTGTTTTAAAATATTTTCCTTCATCAGCACAAAAATTTACTGGCTTACTTTTCAATTAAATTCTGTAATTTAATAATTCTCAAACAGTTTATGGTGAGACTTCATCAGGGGATGAAGTTTATTAATGTGGTTGTACCACCCCTTGGGCGGGCTCTTTCAACACAAGACAAGGACTATCGATCTCACTGAAACTCCTATTTTGGATGTGCTTAAACTGTTTGAGAATTTTAAGATAAGAATTTATTTAAAGTAAGTTACCAAGACTGAGCCTGACTGATATAATAAAATATTATAATTCTACGAAAAAGTTTATGCATACAACGTTTTATTTGTTTAATACTTGTGATTAAAATTACAGATCTTTAATTAATATTATTATTAATATGCCACAGAATTATTATAAATAATATTAAATGTTACTAAGACAATTTATCGGCATATGTTTTCTTTGAGGACTTTGTCCAGGGACTTGAGTTTATCAGCATAAACTTTTCCCTTCTGGCGGAACATAAATGGATATTAGTCTCATCAGTCTTGATTAAATTTTGACAAAACGGTTTCAACAAAATATCACAATTTGGGGGCTGAACACAAAATTAAAATTACATCTCTAATATTGCAGATGAAAACTTGAGCTAAGTCGTATCATTGTATTAAATCTGGTCATGGAGAAAAAAGAGAACCAATACGGAATACGGCACCTTTTTAACAATTTAAACTATGCTAAAAGCGTAAGAAGGAGAGAGAAGACACCGATAAAGAGAAAGAGAGAGGGAGAACGATAGTACTGTTCTCACCACAAACTCACCAAAAATTTATTAGATTCTTTTGGGTGATTCAATGGGAGATATGTACACTTAATGGTGTGTGAATTTGCAGCCACGATCTGTCAAAAACAACTACTCGACGTTGCACGGAAACAAACACATTTTTTCCTTGCAATAAAGGAAGATGTTTTTTTCACTGTTGAGAAACAGTTTTATTTGAAATGGTTCGATGGCTACAACCCAAAATTTTGAAGAAAATGTTGAATAATATTTTTTATAGCTCAAAAACCCAAAGAAACATTATTGCAGCAATATGAAGGAAAACATTAACGCTAAACTGCATTGCGCTGCATTTTTCTCTCGTATAAATTGCGTATAAGCGGATACTTTAGTATAGATTGCTGGTAAACCTGGTTTTCCGCAACTGGTTAACGAAACAATACCCGTTAGTTTTCCATCACATACCAGTGGACCACCAACATCATGTAAACACGGATCAACACCACCCTTCAGAGAGCCAGCGCATATTTGCTTTGATTGTATATGCTGAAAATTGCATTGACCCAGATTAAAAATTTCTACAGTTGCCTGATGTAAATGTCCTGGACGACCTCCATGCTGTGAATGAATTAAAAACTGATTAATATGATTAAAAAAAAAAAAAAAGAAAAACATTTAATACATACAATACTTATAGAACCATAACCGGATACTTCACATATTTTACCCGTTTCTACTTCGTGCGTATTCAATTCGATTATGGAGACTTTATTTGAAAAACGTAAAAATCCTTTTATAAATATTAATGCTAAATCATTACGAACCCTCTTGTCCGATGGACTAAAGCCGTAATGTATAATATATTTTAATACAGTAAAAAGTTTGTAATTAATAAAAGGTTTTTTTTCGATGTGAACTACCGACAACAACTAAAATACGTTCGGCTGGAGAGAAATGGGGTCCAAGTTTTTACCATTCGACATGGCTGAAATTAATTTTGTTTTTTTTTTTTTGATTTTTTTTTTTAATTTGCGAAAATTATAAAATTATTTACTCGAGGGAGACGTGTTGCCGGAGTTACGATCAATGTTTGACCAACAATCGCACTCACCCCATATAGGCCCTGGACTAGGAACATGCGTTGGT
>JAEIFJ010001182.1:0-48212 GCA_018903435.1 Leucophenga varia | reverse complement strand
CGGTCTGGTCGGTTTGGTCGGTCTGGTCGGTCTGGTCGGTCTGGTCGGTCTGGTCGGTCTGGTCGGTCTGGTCGGTCTGGTCGGTCTGGTCGGTCTGGTCGGTCTGGTCGGTCTGGTCGGTCTGGTCGGTCTGGTCGGTCTGGTCGGTCTGGTCGGTCTGGTCGGTCTGGTCGGTCTGGTCGGTCTGGTCGGTCTGGTCGGTCTGGTCGGTCTGGTCGGTCTGGTCGGTCTGGTCGGTCTGGTCGGTCTGGTCGGTCTGGTCGGTCGGTCTGGTCGGTCTGGTCGGTCTGGTCGGTCTGGTCGGTCTGGTCGGTCTGGTCGGTCTGGTCGGTCTGGTCATTAAGAAGAAATCATAATTTGTTATCTTAAAATATAATATTTTGTCGTTGAGTTATTTAGGTAAGACACTGAAAGATTGGACTGCAAAAAACATATAAAAATTTGCATATATTATTGTAAATTATGAATATGGAAAATTTTTAATATTTGTATTTATGTGATGTTTTTATTAAAATATAGCACTTTCTCTTTAATTTAAAACGATGAGCAGAGGGGTAACATAAGCGGTTTAAAAGATATTTCAGAATGAAAATTCCTCCATAAAATGCCAAGTTGAAAATTTTCTGATCCAAATCAGCAAAATTGGAATGCATTTAAAATAGAAAAATTGGTGCATACTTTTTGGCGTGAACTTTTTGATGATTCAAATTAAAACAAAATTACTCATTAGGAGTCCATGGGGATACTCCGATTTGACCCATTTTCAGCACAAGACTATAACTATCGTTTGCAGTATTCTAAGTGAGTTTCGGTAAGATAGACAAGGTACCCCTAGGAACTGACGATCTTGGCCCATTTTCAGCAAACGTCTTTATTTAATATTAGTATAGGTCTAGTGAGGTCGCCTAGGGACCAACGAATTCGGCCCATTTCAGCACACGTCTTTATTTCTCATTGAACGATATTCTGACTGAGTTTCGATAAGAGATAAACAACAATTTAAATGTATCTGTATGAAAAAAAAAAAAATATATATAGGTCTGTGGGAGGTACATACTTCTAGGGACTGATCAATATCAACCGTCTTTGAAATTTTTTAACTACTTTAAATTCAACAACTATGCAAAATTTCAACATCTTAGGAGCACTCCACTGTGCGCTGCATAAGAAAGTAAACAAAATTTAAATAAAATTCGGCAGCACTTCAAAACGGGAAAAAGGAAAAAGCGTATTCAAATTTCCATTAATTTTACGCATATCGCATGGCAGCTTTAAAAATTGATTTTTTGTTTAGCTTTTTTCTTCTTATTTGTCGCAAAAATCATATTTAAATGTCACCAAGGAACGCTAAAGAAAATTTTGCGAAAACTCAAAACGAAACACCTGCTGCACTTAATGTCTTCTCGAATGTATCTGAATGGCTTTCTCTCTCGTTTTGAGGTTTTTGTTTGTATAGGATACATACCTGCTACTATTTCTAAAGCTTTAAGAAACCATTTTTGTTTTGCTTTAGTATTATTTTGTATTTGGGTGGCGCGCTCCATATTTGGAATGCATTGAGTGCGAACGTATTTTAATGCTTACCCAAAGACATTTCAAGTTGAGTTGAGCATGATAAATTGTATCGAAATGTTTGCCAAATGATTTATTTTATTTTCGCTTAAATTTTTTTTGTCAATTTAATATTTTAAGGGAAATGAAGTTAGTTATTCTGAAATTCATTGAAGTGAAAATGCTTTATTTTATTTTATGCATTTTAAATTATTTAAATTTATTTGCTAAAATGGCTCTTTTAAATAAAATACTGCCAAAATGTTTATTTCACCGCTAAAATTTTAATACTTTGGCAGCTGTCTGCTTTATATTTTATCTTTCAGACAGAAATTTGTATGTATTTTCTTGTCAGGCATCAAGCAAGAAAAAAAAAACGGAAAAAATTATTTTTCTTCCAAGAAAAATCAAGAAAAGCATCACGCGAATTGTAAGTAATTAATTTTGGCATTTTATGTGCTTCTTGTGGCCAAAAATTTTATTTTTTGGCAAGTGAAAATCTACGTTTGTCTGTCGCATTTTAAAAAGTTACACGAGATATTTTAGGGTTTTTGGAATGTTAACGACATTAAAAAAAAAACTATTTGTCAGTGAGTTTGAAAAAGGATTCGATATCCTGGATATATATGTATATTGAACTTGGTTTTTGCTGCCTGTTGATTAAAGTTTAAGAAAATTTTACATATTTTAAATAAAAAAAAATATTGATGTCCTGTTGATTAAAATTTAAAGGCTAATTCGAAAGTGCTGTTATGTGTTTGAGACGGTAAACGAAAAACTCTTTCTGGGCTGCAAACCAGTAAAATTTCATCATTCGAAAACTAAGTCTTTTTTATGGCTCTAAGCAGTTTGTATGTCAAAACCAAGGGTCGACACTCAATTTTAGGCATATCATTCTTAAAATGAAAACACTTTGAAGTTCCAATACGCTTCAGATGCTTTCATTCTTCTCTGTCACAATTTTTTTTGGTTTCTAGTTACAAGAACTGGTGGTTCGGTTAAAAAGTAGTTTGCAGCCCTGTATTTAATGTTCCGTTTTGACTGTCTGTCTTACCTTAAATTTAATACAAATGCAAGATGCAAAAATACTTTTAGGTATGTTTGTGGAGAATTTGGAATATTAGATCTCAGGCCTGTGGGGACCCGAAAAACATATTTTGAAGTCACTTTTTTTAATATTTTATTTTTTTTAGGTTAAATTTACTATGTAAGACGGGAAAAGCCATACTTGAAAGCGTAAAGCCGTCTTTGGAATGAGTAGACCTAGAGACTTGATACTAGACGTATTTTTAAAATGGTTCAAAATACGTTTGATGTGTTTAAGAGGAATTCCGACATTTGAGGCTGGGGTCCACTGGGTGATCCAAACTATATTTTTAAATATTTTTTTTTTTATTTCATTCTAACATGTTGGCATTAAAATTGGTACCAATGCTTCTTATATCAAGCGAAATATCTTTTCGGTAGATTTGGTTGCGATCAGACCTACAATTAGACAGCGCACTCTGCTTCTCTTGGTATTGACTTCGGTTCTACGAGACTTTCTTGTTGTATATCTAGATTATTTAATTTTATTAAGAAACTAAACCTATTGTATTGTTGCAATCAATTGAACAGACTTATATAAAGATAAATTCCTTATAAATCGATACACAAACTATGCCAAGATACTATTGTATAAACGTATACATATGTTCTTATATTGTTATATTGACAAAAAAATAATAAAATAAGAACTAAAAAAAAAAAAAAATAGGAGAAAGTATCGAGAACAAGCTACTTATAAATTATGATTATTTATTTTATATACGAAACAGCTGTGCTCAATTGTGTTCAACACACATTTTGTCTTTTTTGGCAAAGCGACAAGAATTTCTTTTACTTTTTATTATTGAGTGTCCTTCCACAGCTTTCACACAAAAATTCTTGTCAATGGCTACAAAAAAACAAGAAGAAACAACACAAAATGTGCGTACTTTTGCGTAAATCTATAAAAAATAACTACAAATGTTGTTGACAGTGGAAGGACGGACAGCAGAAGTATGAAATAGAATATACGACTCGACTCCTTCGTCCTTTCGTTGGACAATTGAGTTCTTCTTAAAGTATACAAAATGTGAAAGCAAAAAAAATATATTTGAGAAACTTCAGTAAAAAGGAATAAGCAACTAGGTTCGCTAAGGGTTCGCTAAATTTGCAATAATGATGGAAATAAGTGGCAGCAAACAGAAGCGAACAATTTGTACAACAATTGTTAAGGAAGAAAAAAATGTAAGGAGCAGCACACTATTCCAAGAGTGTTTATTTGCATTTGTTGCTAATAATGATATTGACTCTGCTCTGTGGATTAAATTAAATTGTGTATAAATTTCTTTTATTTATTTTATTTGCACTAAATGCTTTGGGATATTTATTTTTTTTTTGAGATATAAGCTAACATATTCAAGGCAAATTTGGCAATTTATGCAGTTTAATTTTAAATATTAAATATTTTATTTAAGAGCAGCCTTCAAGGTAAATTAAAAAAACAAGAACAAGAAAGATAGTTAACTTCGGTTGGACCGAAGTTTATGTATGTATCTATACCTGTTACACATCATATGACATTGATAGATCTTCGTGTGCAGCACTTGTATTAAATTTTATTGTACGAGGTGTGTTCAAAAGTATCACGAATTTTGAATTTTCGCCGGGTTACGTTTATTCGAATTTCGATTTTTTTTGTGGCGTTAGGTTGGTACTCATGTCTCTCACTTATGTCGACAAGCTCGGCCATTTTGAATGTTTACTTAAGTGTTGACAGCTGCTTTGCTTGCACGTGTTTGGGATCGTCTTCGATTTTTACCTATTCAAAAAATGGATCAAAGAACCCTTTATCAAATTTTGTGTGAAAAACGAAATTAAGTGCGCGGATGCATTCCGAATGTTGACTGTGGTATACGGGGAAGGTACCTTGGACCGAAGCAACGTTTTTTGGTGGTACAAAATGTTCTCAGAAGGCCGAGAAGATGTGAACGACGAAGAGCATGCCGGACGCCCGAGCACTTCAACAACAGACGAAAAATTAATGAAGTGGAGAAAATGGTAATGGCCAATCGACGAATCGCCGATTGGCTCGTGCCATTCGATTTTTATCAAGCATCGCATGAACATTGCTAATGAGATGTTGGACTCTGTCCGCGACGACCCAAATTTGCTCCAGAGGGTCATAACTGGTGAACTTTTTGAACACACCTCGTAAAAAAGTAAACAAATTAAAAAATATTTTTAAAAATTTTGAAATTTGTAGTCCGATTTGAACCAATTTTAAACTGAAGATTTTGGCATGGTATACGAAGCATTTATACCATATTTGAAGCCATTCGCTTTATAAATATAGTAAATTTTTTTTCTTATAAGATCTTGACAAAATGTTGTACTATTGTATGGGAGCTATACCTACTTAAAAATGGGCGCGGCACATTGATTTTAACATAGAAACTACACAGGATCTAGAAGCTTAAGTTTAAAATTTCAGCTAAATATCTTTAAAACTGAGCGAATAAATCGCGCAGCAATAAACAGAGGGACTGACAGACGGACATGGCTAAATCGATTCGTCTCATCAAGCTGATCAATAATATATATACTTTATAGGGTCTACGATGCCTCCTTTAATGCGTTACAAACTTTCCGACAAACTGAATATACCTGTTTACACTATGTGTAACAGGTATTGTATAATAATCATCCTAAACTCATAGAATTTTCCTTCTTTATCATATCTGAGGTTAATTTTAATATTTAACAAGCAAAAACGTTAACTTCGGTAGCACCGAAGCTCAAATACCCGCCACACGAAACTTTAATCATTTTCTTGAAAAAATAAAAAATGGAAGGTGAGTTTGTATGGGGCCTATATGTTATAGTGGATCGATCCTTGTCATATCGGTAGCATACTCACAGGATAACAGTAGAAGTGATTTTAAACCAGATTGGAGTGAATATATCCATAAATAAGAACTATTTTTATACAAAATCTGAAAAATGTGCGCTTGGTTTGTATAGGGCTATAATTAAAAATGGGCGTGGCACCCTTTTTTGATTTTGGATGCCATTAGAAGTGTTTTTAGAAAATTTGTAGTAAATGCATGAATAAATATAAACTAAAGGGTGATTTTTTAAGAGCTTGAGAACTTTAAAAAAAAAAAAAAAAACATAAAATTTGCAAAATCTCATCGGTTCTTTATTTGAAACGTTAGATTGGTCCATGACATTTACTTTTTGAAGATAATTTCATTTAAATGTTGACCGCGGCTTCGTCTTAGGTGGTCCATTCGGAAAGTCCAATTTTGGGCAACTTTTTCGAGCATTTCGGCCGGAATAGCCCGAATTTCTTCGGAAATGTTGTCTTCCAAAGCTGGAATAGTTGCTGGCTTATTTCTGTAGACTTTAGACTTGACGTAGCCCCACAAAAAATAGTCTAAAGGCGTCAAATCGCATGATCTTGGTGGCCAACTTACCGGTCCATTTCTTGAGATGAATTGTTCTCGAAGTTTTCCCTCAAAATGGCCATAGAATCGCGAGCTGTGTGGCATGTAGCGCCATCTTGTTGAAACCACATGTCAACCAAGTTCAGTTCTTCCATTTTTGGCAACAAAAAGTTTGTTAGCATCGAACGATAGCGATCGCCATTCACCGTAACGTTGCGTCCAACAGCATCTTTGAAAAATACGGTCCAATGATTCCACCAGCGTACAAACCACACCAAACAGTGCATTTTTCGGGATGCATGGGCAGTTCTTGAACGGCTTCTGGTTGCTCTTCACTCCAAATGCGGCAATTTTGCTTATTTACGTAGCCATCCAACCAGAAATGAGCCTCATCGCTGAACAAAATTTGTCGATAAAAAAAGCGGATTTTCTGATTTTGATAATAATTTTGATTTTGGTAATAAAATTCAATGATTTGCAAGCGTTGCTCGTTAGTAAGTCTATTCATGATGAAATGTCAAAGTATACTGAGCATATTTCTCTTTGACACCTTGTCTAAATCCCGCGTGATCTGTCAAATACTAATGCATGAAAATCCTAACCTCAAAAAAATCACCCGTTATTTTCATAAAAAAAATTGAAAAAAAGTGATAAGTTTGTATGGGGGCTACATCTAAAAATGGGCGCAGCACCTTGGTTCTGATATACAAACTGCCTAGGAGTACAAAAAGCTAAAGTTTAAAATTTCAGGTCAATATCTTTAAAACTTTCCGAGAAAAACGCATTGCAACAGACAGACGGACAGACAGACAGACAGACAGACAGACGGACAGACGGACAGACGATTCGTCTTGTCGAGCTGATCAATAATATATGTATATGCTTTCTGGGGTCTCCGATGCCTCCTGTAATGCGTTATAAACTTTCCGACAAACTGATAATACCCTTCACACTATGTGTGGCGGGTATAAAAATGACCTAATTAGACTTACGACAACCGATACAGAAAAATCCATGAAGATGAGGCCAACACGATAAACTCACTACTATGTTAAGAGAATGGATTTTAAAATAATCTCTTTAATGTTGGCTAATTTTATTATTAGATGCGTAGATTGAGACAAGTTTACATGCGTTGTGAGTTTGATTAAACTTAAAAAATTATTTTTTTATTTCATGTAAATTTGTGACAATTATTTCAACTAAAGACTTTTTAAATATTGCAAATATAAACGTCTTCAAATGATTCTATTATGTCGTATAAAATGACACCAATGCGACTTTCCGTAGTTAACTAAAAACATAACTTGCAGCTATAAAGTTTCAACACCTTTTGACAAGGTCAACAAGTAAGTAGCAAGTATCAAAGTCAAATAGAATAAACTGCATAAAAAAAGAGGGTAACTGGATCCACTATAAAGCAGAAAATGCAGTAAAGCTAATTGAAAGCGAAAGAAAGAAAGTTGGTGACAAATCGCGCAGCTATGACATACAGCTGGAAGCATTAAAAACGCTTAAGGATATTTTAAGGATAATAACTAAAAGCACTTATGCGTTGCTTGATATGTTTTGTCGACACAAGTTATAACGCATAGATTTCTGTCTGTCTGGCATTGCTTTTTGATAAAAGATACATTTTTTTTTGTAAAACTATGACGCCAGAATATATGCTAAGGCATTTGGCTGTAGGCGTTTAACTGAGAAAAATAAATGCGCGCGCGCCCCATAAAAGCAAAACAGCTGTTGACTTTTATTGTGGCTTGACATTAATTTGTTAAGTGCGCCGCAACTGTTAACTTAAAACTAAAATGCAAAAAGCAAGCTGACTGATAATATGGCTTGCTGCTGGCTGCCTGGTTGGCGGTCTGGTCGCCTGTTTTCTTCGTTGCCTGTCAAAGTATAGCATACTTTTGTGCATATGAAGAGAGAAGATGGCGTGTCATGTGTGTGTCTGTATGTATAATGTTGAACTTTAAGATAAAAGTGTCGCACAAGGCTGCTGTTGCACTTAAAAACGTTTTTGCTTTCACTCGGTTTGTGTTCTTTATTTTTATATGGGCCAGCCAACACGCAGCAGCACATGTCGCGCACAGCAACATGTCGCGTCTTGCTTTCAAGTGTTGCCGTCTTAATTGCATTTCAAATCAAAGTAAAAAAATCGCAGCATTGTCAACTTATGCTGTTGGTTTTGGTTACGTAACGAAATGTCTGCCAGCACATAAAGACAAAGGCGTAGAAATTATTTTTTTTTTTTTATTGCATAAAAATTTTAATTTTTTTTGCTGTAATTTTACGTTTTATTTATTCATTTTTTTTTTTGTTTTCTTTACATGTCAACGACAAGTTCAACCTGGCGTATACTTAATGGAAGATAAATTCATTTTTGCAGCCTTGTGCTATTGAGTGTATGAGTGTGTGTTTGGTTCAACTTTTTGACTTTTTAAAGATGCTGAAATAACAGAGATTTTTTTTACTTTGTGTAAAAACTTAAATGTCAAATTTTAAATCAATTAAAACAACAAAAAATATTAAAAAAGACATCTCTTGGCGGCTGTGAAGATTAAAATTATTAGTTTGGAGGCTTATCCTTTTTAGTCTTGAAGATTGGTTGTTTAATAGTGAAACTTATTGTGCTATTTTTCATTGCTTGAACAAGACAAGAAAAATACTAAGAAGAGTAACGACCAAATAAACGAATGCAACATGAGAAATTCGGAATGGCTTTTCAAAAATGTACTGCGAAAAGCCACTTTCTGCCGTTTTTATACCCGCCACACATAGTGTGAAGGGTATTATTAGTTGTCGGAAAGTTTGTAACGCATTAAAGGAGGCATTGGAGACCTCATAAAGTATATATATTACTGATCAGCTCGGCGAGACGAGTCGATCTAGCCATGTCCGTCTCTGTCCTTCTGTTGTAGGGGTTTTTTCTCGAAAAAATTAAAAAAATATTAACCTGAAACTTTAAACTTAAGCTTTTTGTGCTCCTATGCAGTTTGTATGTCAGAACCAAGGTGCCACGCCCATTTGTAGATATAGCCCCCATACAAACTTACCATTTTTTCGATTTTTTGTATGAAAATTGTTTTTATTTGAAAATGAATTTACTACAAATATAGGAAAAACCACTTTTAATGACATCCAATTTCAAAAAAAAAGGTGTCACGCCAATTTTTTGATATGGCCCCCATACAAACCAACCGCCCATTTTTCAGATTTAGATTTGAAAATATTTCTTTTTATGGATATATTCACTCCAATCTGTGTAAAATTACTTCTACTGTTATCCTATGAATATGCTACCGATATGACAAGGATCGAGTCACTATAATATATAGACCCCATACAAACTCACCTTCCATTTTTTTTTTTTTTCAAGAAAATGATTAAAGTTTCATGTCGCGGGTATTTGAGCTTCGGTGCTACCGAAGTTAACGTGTTTTCTTGTTTTTAGTTTTATTTTATTTTTATCATAATTATTTGCAACAATGTTAATCTAGTTTTTATTTATTTTATATCTGTCACAACAAATCATTTGCATTCCAAAAATTTGATCTGAACCGTAATGTAGAATAAGGCAGTATTTATTAGTGTTGGCAACAAAATCGATTTCGGTGATTTTTTCACAGTGATTTAAAAATCGCATTGTCGTACTGAGACTGAAAGTAAACATGTTCAGTTTTTGGAGATTTTGTGTACCGCTTTCCGCGAACAGTGAAACTGTTGATTTATCAGTGATTGGTGCTTTTATCACTCTTCGCGAATCATTCATATTCGCTTGAACACCAAACCTGTACAAATTCGTTGGCACATTTGCCAATCACTTGATTCATCAAAACGTGCAATAAACTATTGAAGCGAGTGAATGGTGAAAAGTGTAATTGCAACAAAAATATAAATAGAAAACGAAGTGAAATCACTCTAGAATTTGTTTCAAAATCTTGCATGGCTATTTTGTAAACGTTTTGATGTATTCTTGTTTTTGAAAAAACCCCAATTACAAATAGGTAAACTATTTATTTAATTCTAGCGAATACCCATCGTGTGATACACGTTGTTATTGTGTTTTGTACAGCTCTCAGCAAATTTGACTCCAAATGCAATAAACGTTGTACGGGCGTTTCTTTCAGCTCTCGGTTGGGACTAGTAGAAAAACATACAAAAAAAAAAAAAACACTAAAAATACCGGTACTTTTGACACTGCAAGATATATTTGTGGAGCATTACAAAAAAAAAAACTGTTTGGGAAGTCAAAAATGGTTTTCATGAATGAAAAGAAGGGTTTTTTTGCATTGTTTTAGTATTTTTGAGTCATTATTACATTTTTACCTTTCGTTTGAAATTGGTTTGGGGACAAAAGGTTGTATAGTTTTAAAATCCATAGTGGACACTAGAAGCACTTTAACTGCTTTATATATATTATTTTATATACCTATATTTAAATTTCTATTATTTCTCTGAAACTAATTGCAAAATTCTTCATTTATTTTATTTTATGGTTTTTTTGAACATAATTTTTGTACGCGTATTTGTCTTGTTTGCAATTTATTTTCACATTTGCACATTTAATCAAATATTTCGTAAAAAATACATTTTAAATCTATAAAAATATAAACAAAAACAAAACAGCGAGAACAACAACAATAATAATAATAATATTACACTTACACGTAATTACAAATTCAAATTGTGCGCTTAAAACCTGCGTGCAATGCATATTTAATTGATGCAACGTGTTTAACTGTAAACAACTGAAAGAATATAGACGACTTGCAAATACGCTACACTTATATAAAAGTTTTATTTAATTTAAAGCAATTTCTTTGAAAATAAATTTGATATGTGTAATAATTTTCTCAAGAAAATAAATACTCCCAAGCCAAACATTTTAATAAATTTATTATACCCGTTTAATTTTAAAATAGTAGGGTATATTAAATAAAAATATTTGAAATAGTATGAAAAACGCTGAAACATGAAGTACGTACGTACTTATACGAATGACAGCGGTAACAGTAGCTGTATCAATTATTAATATTACGTATACGCATTGTTGTCGCTTTGCCTATGATATGCAGGCAAAAAATAAATACAAATACACACACACACACATACACACATACACATGCATTTATCACAATTCACATAATGTTTGTTTAATTAGCCAAGAGTATTAATGACAATGCAAGCAAATAAAGGTGCCAGCCACATTATTGTTTTCATTGTTTTAGCCTACCATACCCATTTACTTTATTACATTTGGCTCTCTTCTACACCCGTAATACTCTCTCTCTCACACACAGACATTTTCATTTTATTTAATGCAATAAGAAGAGCGAGTATGCAGCTTTCCCTGCTGACCCAGTGTCCCATTTTCATTTGTTGCGCATTTTATTTGCTTTGCATTTTGTTATTGTATTTGTATGTGTATCTGTGTATGTGTGTGTGTGAGTCTATTTCATATACACACATAAAATTAATTGTCTCTAGTACAATACTATATGTAAATTTTGCTGATTTATAATTACGAATGGTTTCTAATTAATATTTATATTGTGTGTTGTATACAAATTTAGAATACAATATTTATAATATTGTATCTCTGCATAGCATAGAATAATTCGTATGTAAAACAATATAGTTGAGTGCATAAACTTGTATGTATTAAAATAGATAAATATTATTATTAATATATTATAGCTTTAAATGTGATTAGATAAATGCATCGAAAACTTAATTCAATAATAGCTTTTTGGATTGAATCAAAACCGTATTAAGTCAATATTGAGCTGTTTGCAAAATTAAATTTTAATATCGGACTAAAGAAAACCGTAAAATTAGAGAATTTGGAGAGGACTAAGGTGAGTTTGTAATGAAATGTCTTTTGTTGGACATCGCACGGGGAGTGAGTGTAATCCAACAGTATGTGTCGGCTGTGTGCACGATGACGATGGGCCAGCTCGCCGGACAATGGGGGGGGTTCTTGCCACACAACACACTAATTAACACATACACAAATTTGTGTGCACACTAAATAATTGCAGCTCTAGGCCACAAAAAAACATATAATAATAACAAGTCCGAGTTACATTTAGGAATCAGGAACCAGTGATAGTCAAATACGGAAGAATGTGGAGATTAAGATGGTTATTATCTCCGTCGTTCGCCTGCCCGAACCACGTTGATGAACGAACTGTCGTTCCAACCCAACCAATAGTGTGACCAACAATCAGATCGGGTATCACGTCATTTAATACAAAATATTCATTTCTACAAAATTAATTTGCATTATTTTTAATCAATCGAACAATTTTTTAATACAGCGTTTCATCTTTACGCCATGTTAAGCTAATATTGCTTTTTGTTTGAGAATACTTTGAAAATTGCGTAATAATAAAATATAATAGTGGAATTTTATTGCCGTTAATGAAGGAGAGAATGAAATGTGAAGCCATGGTTTTTGGCTATATTTGTTTAGCTGAGTTAGAGAACTGAAAAGAATCAATGGTAGCTTACAGTTTTTACTCTTATAGTTCACGCGCTGGTGCCCCTCGATGGTAGCAGCGAAGTCCTTCCGCCCTTGGGGTAATGTTAACACTTTAATTATACTTGTTGCTGTGCTAGTTAAATGTTATTCAAGATTCTGATACCTAATTTACCCCCTTTCCACAATTTACCCCCAGGACTTAGTAAATTCTATATACAATACTATACTACAATCCTGTGTTTTATACGGATGCCAATGGATTTGGGGGTTGCTGTTCACGTGGTGCCAGATGAAGACCGCCGGTATCACTGTGCCACTCGCCCTGTTCGACTGCCTCCAACACGCAATAGCGAAGCAGTAGTTTGTCCAACGACTGTATAACTGAGGTGAGCACCAATGACAACTATCGAGCCGCGAACACAAGTCGCCGCGCACACAATGTCGCTTGTAAATTGGTGTCGGGCTGCTTTTGACTTCTCTTTGGTTGTTGAACGAACTTCCCTCTGCAAACTTTATTAATTCAGCAGACTGTGGACCTAGCTGTCCAAACGCTGAGGATATAGAAGCACTGAAATATTTGAAGTGCTTTTGGAGCACGTGGGTAGCTCCTCAATCACGCGGATTGCTTCTTATCCAATTGCCAGTTTAATCCAAAGTGAGTCCTCGTGTTACAGTCGCGTCTTTTTTCTCCTCTTTTTCACGTGAAGTTGGCTGCGATCTTTTTTTTCTTTTTATCATTCACAATGAATCCATTTCCGAGTAATTCACAACTTTCATTGTGAATGCATTTCTAAAATATGCCGTTGCATTTGAAATTCAACTTTCTCAAACTGGCATCTTCACAAGTTCTTATAAAATTGTTAAGGCTGAGAATGCTTTAAAGCAAAGACAATAAGTAGTGCCATACAACAAGAAAACAAAATTTCATAAAATTGATACAATTTTACTCTCTCTCTCTCTCTCTCGTGTTCTTGGTATGTCACTGTTTTCGCTCGCAAATAACGCTGTGCAACTTACCGCATGCTCGCATGCATTCGTAATAGCCGATTCAATAACGAAAAAAAATTTGTTTTACAAACCAAATAATAAGAAATGAATCAAGAGAAATACTAATAAAAACGGTAAAAAGCTATTTCAGTCAGGCTCCAATTGTACTGATTTCGTTTTCAAATAAACCTACATAATCATATAATTCCCAAACAGTTTAAGCATATTAATATAGGATCGGTAGTCTTTGTCTCACATCCGATCACGCAGAAACTATATTGATAAAAATTTGCTTCAAAAGAAAATAACTAATTCCAAAATGGGAGTATGTATGTTTCTGCCTTATAGAATAGAAACCTACATTTCTGGACCGATCTTTCAGAAATTTTCATCAAGTGTAACTAAGATGCTGAAAGGAAAAAAAAAACGTATTACTTTTTGACCATTCCCACCATTACGACCACTATTTTTTTTAGATCGACCTCTTCAAATTTTCAGAAAGTGTAACTTGGAACATTGGAAGAAATAAAAGATTTTTTGAATACGCCCATCCAAATGCCCACAAAAATCGATTTTAATAGAAATAATGATGCTTAAAAAATACTTTTAACATATTTCTGAAATTTTGAAGCAGAAATATTGGTATTTATAAGGTGAAATTATATAAATTCACCATAATACCATGCATACTCAACAAAACTTGTTACGTCACCTGGTATAATTGCACCGTGGGTGAGTACTTAGACACGATTTTAAAAATGTTGACCTGGGCGCTAATGAATGCTTAAAACTGGAAAAGCCAATTTCGATAAAGTGGACCTAGAGACTTGATATTAAAAGTATTTTGAAAATTGTGAGCTTATAGCAAATTCACTGCTCTTTACATACACATATGTAGAATGCAATGAGAGAAATCAAAAATAAACAAGAAAAAAGTTAACTTCGGTTGGACCGAAGCTTATATACCTGTTACACATCATTTGACGTTGATAGACCTTCGTGTGCAGCATTTGTATTAAATTTTATTTCAAAATACTAAACAAATTAAATATACTCTTAAAAATTTTGGAATTCGCGGTCCGATTTGGACCAATTTTAAACTGAAGATTTGGCATGGTATAAGAAACATTTTAACCATACATATTTGAAGCCATTCGCTTTATAAATACATTTTTTTCATATAAGAACTTGAAAAAATGTTGTACTTTTGTATGGGAGCTATACCTAAAAGTGGGCGTGGCACATTGATTTTAACATAGAAACTACACAGGACCTAGAAAAGCTTAAGTTTAAAATTTCAGCCCAATATCTTTAAAACTGAGTGAATAAATCGCGCAGCAACACACAGACAGACGGACAGACGGACGGACGGACAAACGGATAGACAGACGGACATGGCTAAATCGATTCGTCTCGTCGAGGTGATCAAGAATATATATACTTTATAGGGTCTACGATGCCTCCTTTAATGCGTTACAAACTTTCCGACAAACTGAATATACCTGTTTACACTAGTGTAACAGGTATAACAAGACGAGATTTCATGCATGAAGTCTTGCAACACATGTCGTACATAAGGTCTTGCAAGACATGTCATGCATGAAGTCTTGCTTGAATAAAAATGTCATGCATGAAATCTTGCAAGACAAATCATGCATGAAGGCTTAGATTGCCATGTCATCCAAGACAACTGAGTCATTTGTATAAAAGAAGTATCATAAACGTCTAGTAGTGGGTTGTCGTCGATGTGTCATAAAAAAAGAGACTAATTATCAACAACGCCGCATTGATGCCGCGTCGATGATTTTTCCACTAGGTGACTTGCCCTTTTTTATCTTTATTTTCCCGCATTTCCAGAAACTTTTGTAGCCGATCTAGAGTCTTTTATTATCACAAAAGCTACTTCTTAGCTTAGATCCTTGATAACTTCCAACACTAATTACTACTCATCGCATACCTTTATGATCAATACGTTATATTATATTTCGAAAAGCATAATAGCTTTAAATTCTACTTACCTTCGCCACTAGTGCTACCTGCGGGTATTCGTTTGGTAGAATTGCAACCTAAGAGATTTTCATCTCGGTGGCGTGCACAGACTCTGTTCAATTTGGTTGTGCTGGCTTGTGTTGAGGTTCTACTATTCAAACCAGCCAATGTCGCTGCTGAGTTGGGTTGATTTTCATCTTCATTTATTTGTGTTTGATTGTTTGTTTGTTTCTTATTATTTGTAACTGATCACTTAATGGCTTATCAACTTGACCTCTCTTTCGTTCTGGTTCATCAGTCCGCTGCAGTACTAAAAAATACTTTGTAATAAAAAAAATTTAATGTTTTACAAAACCATTCAAATAGTTTAAAAACCAAAACAAAAACATTTAAATTACTATTTTAAGCTTTCAATAAATATAAAGCCGCATGCGATACTGTATGCCACAAAATACAACTTAAGTGGCATCGTTAGCGGTGACAATGTTGCCACATGTTTAAGCTGACATATGACTATGCAAGGACAACAACAAAAACAACTACACTGATAGACAGTCAAGAGACATTTCTACATGAAGAGCCGCTTAGTAGACAACTTGAATGATAAATGTTTCCTTTACTTTGTACTTGACATATTTCTGCAGCGGCAGCAAATAACAGAAGACGCCTACAGCAGTTGCAGAAGCAGTCCAAAACCCTTTTAGTTAAGTTCAAAATATAAATATGCGACAGATTATTTTATTGCAAAAGCCAGACTGAATATTATTTTATATGCAAGTGTAAAATATTTTAACTGCAATAAAACAAAAAAAAAAAAAGGAATCAAAATATCAGACAATATTCTTGTAGCAATGCAGCATTAAAGGAAGACAAACACAACCACAAAAAAAAAAAATGGCGACAACAATGGCAACATCCGACTTCCGCATTTGTACATACATCTACAAAATGTATCTGTAAGTTTGTCAGCTCAGTTCGGTTCAGATACTCGTACTGACGTTGAGGCAATCATCTTTGCTTTACTTTACTTTGCTCTGTTTTGACTTTTATGCGTTTGTAAGTCCTTTTTACTGTCGTGTCCTAGTCTAGAACTTTAAATTTTTACAGCTTGTTTTATTTGCAACCTCGTCGTCGTCGTCGTCGTTGTTGATGTCGTCCTCGTTGCGCATCAATGTCGTCGTTAGTCATTTTGTTCATAGTTTACTCATCACTCATTTTGTTTGCTGTTTGCTTTAACTATTTTTTTGGCTGATTGATTTGACTTTTAAATGCGACTTGACTTCAATTTAAAAGTCGCTGTTTAACTTAATGTACGCCCCAAACAAACAAAAAAAAAAAAACAATATTATGCAGCTGCATTTTATCGGCTGGCGGCAAGGAGTTTGCTGTAAGTATGCCAAACTAATTATTGTGCATTATAAATCAGCGTTGTCATTATTCGCCTTGTAGCTGCCACCCTCATTTTAAGTTTAAATGTCATTTAACTTTACACTAAATAACAATACTTTATGTACCTATTTGTTCCAAATGGAGGATACAAGATGCCGAGCTTTAAATCAAAATAAATTTGCATAAGAAGTTGTCTTCGAGAATTTTTCATCTTCACTGTCTTCCAGCTCCAAGTTATTGGCTTCATTTGATATTTCTTGAGAACTTTAACTAAATGCCTTTATAATTAGTGAAAGTGTAAGATTATCAGCATTTTTATAACGTTATTGTTGTCGTTCGAGTGACGCCAAAAGAAACATCAATTTTCAAAGTTTCGAATTTTATTTTAAATTAAGAAATAAAATTTTTTTATACTCCTTTTATAAAACTTTTTTTGTAAATTTTACTCCAATAATTAAAAACACGGCGTAATTTCGAACCAGGGTAGTTATTTCTAATGCATTTTGTGTCGGAACTCACGTACCGACTTTAGATTCGGATTCAGTGGCATACATAATTGAAATTGTATGACCTAAGTCCAATTAAATTAAAAATGATCACAAAAATGTAAATAGAAAAAAAGCCCTCCGCCGATTATTAAACCCTGTATCCAGAGGGTAAAAGGGTATATTAAGTTAGTGCGAATGTAGTAACAGGTTAAAGACCCAGTAGAGACCTTTAAAAATAATAAATATTCTTGAAAATGATTTTTCTCTAGTCCTTTTTTAAGAGTAGCCCCATACAAATATACCTCAAAATTTTCGGCTTAAAAACTGTTTTTTTTTATACCCGCCACACATAGTGTGAAGGGTATATTCAGTTTGTCGGAAAGTTTATAACGACATTCGGAGACCCATGAAGTATATATATTATTGATCAGCTCGACGAGACGAATCGATCTAGCCATGTCCATCTGTCTGTCCGTTTGTCTGTCTGTTTATTTCTTCTATTTTTTTTCGGTGAAGATATTAAGATATTGAGCTGAAATTTGAAACTTAAGGTTTTCACGGGAACGACTACCAAGGTGCCACGCCCATTTTTAGGTATAGCCCCCATACAAACTTACAACGTTTTTTAAAGTTTTTATATGAAAATAGTTATTATTTATGAATGAATTCACTTCAAATAAGGTGAAAACACTTCTAAAGTCATCTAATGTCAAAATCAAAGGTGCCACGTCATTTCCGGGTATAGCCCCCAGACGAACTTATCAATTTTTTTTCGATTTTTTATGAAAATAGTTATTATTTAGGAATGTATTTGCTACGAATTGATTAAAAACACTTCCCTATGTCATCCAACATCAATACCAAGATGCCACGCCCATATATAGGTATAGTTCCAATACAAATATACCGCCCATTTTTGTAAGAAAATAGTTCTTATTTATGAAGATATTCACTCCAATCTGGGTAAAATCACTACTACTGTCATCCTTTGAATGTACTACCGATATGACAAGGATCGGGTCGCTATAACATGCAGACCCTATACAAACTTACCTTCTACTTTTTTTTTTTTTTCAAGAAAATTCTTGTTATGTTATGTAAAATTTTACATATATACTTTTAATATGAGCCCCAACTTGAGATGTCCCACCCAACCTTTTTGCGGAAAATAATGTACGTCACTGATGATCATACATTTGAGCTTCGGTTCTACCGAAGCTAACGCTTTTTTTGTTTTTTTTTCTTATTCTAGGAACTTCAAATTTAGTAAAAATTATGCCTATAAAAGTCCCAATCAAATATCCCCATATGGGTAAGACCAAAAAACTTTAGGTTAGCCCCCTTACAAATTTATCGCAGCTTTTGTATGAAAATCCAATAAAATAGTATGGTTCTAAAATATGATTTAACTTAAGATACATCGAGATTGGGTAAAGAGGTATCTTGCAGTCGACTTGAACGATCTTTCTTGTTTTTTTATTTTAACATTTTAATGATCAGTAAATACCTCCGAATCAAACCTCAATAAAATTTTTCGAAGGGGATAAAATTTTTTTTAAAATCAATTCAAACGGAAGTTCTTCCCAGTCTGCAGTGCTTTGCTACGCAAGAGCAAAAGTATACGACGACGATAGAAATCAGAATTTTATTATCATTATCGCAGTAAGTCAGACGCCTTTATACTATATATGCGGCTCTTCATAATTGTTCTCAAGAATCAGTATCTCATCTTTATATATTTTTATCAAACTCCACAAAAAAACTTAAAGCTTACAACTATAAAATCCTGTTGCCTAGTGTTAGTGTACTCTGCTCTTTACATACAAACAAAGATATTACAAATGGTTGCAACATTTATGCAAATTGCAGGAACAATAACCACTACAACAACAACAATAACAATCAATAAAATAATTACAACAACAACAGCAACAGCGACATGCATATAACTAATAAACAACTACAACAATACAAAAAAAAAAAGAAACAATCAAAAGGA
The DNA here is from genome assembly GCA_018903435.1 of Leucophenga varia. Taxonomy (NCBI): domain Eukaryota; kingdom Metazoa; phylum Arthropoda; class Insecta; order Diptera; family Drosophilidae; genus Leucophenga; species Leucophenga varia. Next base: position 28,850 of record JAEIFJ010001182.1, on the reverse strand, counting down.
TATGCTACACTATTGTAAGAATTTATATAAAACATACATACACACACACATGTATATACACAAGGGCGTAGCGAGGATCAAATCTAGGTTGGGTGGAAATTTATTAAAAAAAAAAAAGAATTTAAAGAAATAACAAAACTCATGTTTTAAATAATATTTTAAAAGATTTCATTGTATTATTATACATCAACAATAAATGCCTCTCTCAGCAGGCAGATCCTGGATTCCTCCTCTCCCTTCGTGCGTCACAGCCACGGTTTTGACTCTATAAAATATACTTTAAGATCGTCTACAGTCTCTGTAGAGTATGGTTTGCTTTCTTAAATAGGTTAACTACTTCAATATTCTTCAAACGTTTTCGCATAAATTCTAACACATCCAGAAATTTTATTAAAAGAATCAATTAACCGCCAACATTTAGGTCATGCATCTGCAGGGAATGCTTCAAATTTTATCATAGGTAATGGATGCAATTTTAATAGCGCAAAAGGTGTAGTATTTGAATCCAGATACGTTATAGACTGGTTTCAATATTTCTTTCGTTGACTGCTACAGGATTACCGAATAGCCATCGTGGCAGATCGGTTGTAATCGTAGCCGCCTTATCTAGAAGTTCTTTTGCAACTTGCTCGGCATTCATGGTCTCATCTTTGAGCACGTACAAAATATTCTCAATATTCTGATCTAACAAAATAAAATCAATAGTTTTTAAACCCGTTACACATAGTGAAAATTGGAATATTTTTGTAGGAAAGATAGACCCCATAAAGTATATATATTCTTGATTAGCTTAACGTGGAAGGTCGATCTAGCCATGTCCGTCTGTATGGAACTGAAAGTCGAAACTTAAGATTTTCTCAGCCCTAAGCAGTTAAAGTGTTAAAACCAAGGTGCCACGCCCATAGGATTAAAACCTTCTAACGGCAACTCATGTTCAGAAAATGATCCATGGCTGAGGTGGGACCACTATAGCATATAGTATCCAGGACTATATGCTAGTCCCCCAACTAATTTGAATTTTTAGATGAAAATTGCTTTATTTATGTAGTGATTTGTGTCAAATATTGTCAAAATACTTCTTGAGCAACCCATGTTCTCAGTTGGATACATGATTGAAGTAGGATATAGACCCAAGTAGCATATAGCAGCCGGTAGCATATAGCCCCATTCATATTTATTTAATCTAATCTTCGTGTGACATATTTAAGCTTAGGTTCCACCGAAGTTAATGTTTTTCATAGTTATTTTTATTGCAAAATGTTTACTTTAGGCTTCAATAGGGACGATAAATTTGGGATTGTCATTTAAAAAACGATAAAACAGGTCTTGTCAACGCAGACTGGTATGCTGATGTTCTTGTGTTGGAGTTTACTTTTATTAATAACTGCCCCCTTTTCCTAAATTTTTAAAAAAAAAATTCTGATAGCCTGGTACTTTTTTGACCATCTTTGAAAAAATTTACCATACATCTTTTATGGTTCAAATAGTATTTATTATTTCTAGAACCTAGTTTATATAAGAGATGGGGGGTGTGTGGGGGTGGTTAAATCCTTCTGAATTTTTCTTTAGTTCCTATATCTGCTATAACTATCAGATGTACCAACTTACAGATCTGTTTAAACAATTTTCGATTGTCTGTCAAGAAATTTTAATTTCAGGATCAGTGTGTAGCGGTTGTAATTCTTTTAAAATCTTATAAAATGACGAATCATTAATGGTCCCAATACTCTTCGTATACTTGCAAGGAAGCATTTTTAACTGGTTGGAATACACAAGCCGGGGCGCATATCTGGAACTGTTTCTGACTTCAATTCAAGAATTCAGCTGCATTCCTGTGCCCTACGCCCATGTATATATTTTTACAAGTGTTTCGTTTTATTCATTTTATTTCTTTACTTTTTTTCTTTTTTGCTTTTAAATAATTAATTGCAATTTGTAAGCAATTTCTAGTTTATTATTATTTTTTTTCTAAGAATTTCAACTTTAACCTAATAACTAACAAAGCGGGTAGCAAGCGTTTTTTCTTTAGTGAATATATTGGGTGATGAAATGTATGTGTGCAGAGGTTTTATTCCATATACACTACAACACTAATGCACTATTTATGCTCTCAATTGCACATTTAATTTACTGCGGTTGTGAGTCTGTTTGTGTGTGTGTTTGAGGTTGCGTGTTTAAGTGCGTTTGTGTGGGTGTTTTGAAGCAAAAAAACAAAAAAAAAAAGGATATGCAAGTAAATTTTTTAAGAATGAGTGCTGCAATCATTGAGTTTGCTAATAATTCTTATTCATGCTTGATTAATTAAATTCTTTGTAAGTAATTTATTTATAATTGACACAGTTTTTATTGCTTTATTATTGCATATCTGAGAAGTTTTATTAAGTGAAAATTAGTTGCAATTGATTGCAATTATACAAGTACATAAATAAGTTAATTAAATGTTATTCTATTATTATTTTATCTTCGATAGGTGAAGATTTTAATTTATGCAATTTGACATAAATAATTTAATTTAAAAGTCAAAAAAGTCAATAGCTCAAAATTATTACAACACCAAACATAAATTCGCGATTGCTTAGTACAACGTTTCAAGAATTTATATTCAGTTTATTCATAACATTTTTTTGGCTGTTCAACGCAAGAATCATTTGGCATTTGCTGCCTTTTTAAGTAACTTCAACTAAAAATTTAAAATATGTTATATAAACCTAACTAATTAATGTCTTAATAAGTCCCAGGTTCTTTATATTACTAAACGCAGTATTTTAAAACAATTTTAATATTCGCATCATAATATTATGAGTTTCCAGTTGCGATATAACCTTAAGCTAAAGTATTGATTGTACGAACACAATAATCTTGAAGATGTACCGCCTTGCTCCCATACTCATAAAATTTTGCAAATTTATGATTTAGTAAATTCGTAAGATTTCATATTAGTCGTTCTTCGGCAATAGCAAAAATATTTTTGAGTAAAAAAGTACAAAAGATTAACTTTGAAAACATCACCGGTTTAAATATAAATACATATGTATTTTTAAATAAGTTTGCAGCCCAAAGGTTCTGGGCTGTTTCCAAGTATTATGGGCCGTAAATTCCAAAAATGACCACGAGAGAATCGTTCTCTTGATATCCTCAAAAACCTGATTTTGGAACTTTTCAGGCTTTTTTGAAAATTTTTTTTTTTTTGGTAGAAAAAACTTAAAATAAATTATTTTTAAAATTTTGATTATTAAATTGAGATTATTTCATTACAAAAACATAAAGCCTAAGATTCTCTAATTTGGACTAAAAGTGTGAAACTTATTGAGAAATAAGAAAAATCGGACAAAATTATTTATTGAGTGTTAGTATTCCCTTATATATATGAACAAATTTTTATACCCTGTACCCAAAGGGTAAAAGGGATATTAAGCTTATGTGAATGTATGTAACAGACAGAAGGAGGAAAGATAGACCCTATAAAGTATATATATTCTTGATCAGCATTGGAAGGGGAGTCGAACAAGCTTTGTCTGTCTGTCTGTCCGTCCGTCTGTCATGCTATCTGCTGTATGAAAACGATTATTTCGGAGACTATAAGAGGTAGAGCTTTAAAAAACTTAGACTCTCCTAGGCCGTCAAGTGTGCACTTACTCAACGGTTTTTCTCTAGACCCATTATAAGGAGTACCCCCCATACAAATCTACCCCCAAAATTTTGGGGTTTTTGCATAAAACGTCATTGTTTTTATTCTAGGAAGTTCAAATTAAGTAAAAATTATGTCTATGATAGTCCCAATAAAATATCCCAACATGGGAAGGACCAACAAAATTTTAGGTATGGCGCCCTTACAAATTTACCCTAAATATTGGGTTTTTACATAAAAACGTCATTGCATTTTATTCGAGAAAATTTAAATTTAGTATAAATTATGTCTATGATAGTCCCATTAAAATATCATAATATGGATAGGAGCAACCAAGTTTTAGGTATAGCCCCATTCAAATTTACCCCAAAATTTTGGGTTTTTACATAAAAACGTCATTGTTTTTTATTGTAATAGAAAATTTAAATTTAGTATAAATTTAGTATAAATTATGTCTATGATAGTCCCAATGAAATAGACCAATATGGGTAGGCCCAACAAAATTTTAGGTATAACCCCATTCAAAGATATACCCGATTTTTTAAGTTTTTCTATGAAAATCCAATTCAATGAGGTATGGTAGTCAAATAGAATCTAACTAAAGGTACATATAAGGGTGGGTACGGGTATCTTGCAGTAGAGCATACTCGACTTCCAGCGTTCTTTCTTGTTTTTATTTGAAAATGTGTAACTCATTTTTTGTTAGCATCGGTTCTTCACGAAAACAAATATGATTCGATTCTAACTATAACTGCGACATTTTTTATATTTTTTTTTTATTTATTTTTATTTTTATATGGGTAGCTGTTTCGAACTATCCATTCTCTAGAAAAATAGTAATAACGGAAAAAGTCCAAAAAAGAAAAGTTTTTTTTTTTGAGAATATCTCAAGACCGTTCATTAAGAAAAATTTATCGTGGACACGATTGTTTTATATGCTTTTTTTAGCTTAAAATTTTACATATGTGCGTCTTATTATTAAAGACACAACTTGAGTTGTCCCCCACCGAACCCGTTTGCGGAAAATAATCTACGTGACTGATGATCATACTTGAACTAATTAAAGTTTCTTGTGGCGGGAATCTAAGATTTGGTTCTACAGAAGTTAACTTTTTTTTCCTGTTTTCATTTCACTTAGTTTCACTTAGTCAAACAGTGCAGATTTAAAATCGCAAATATTTTGAGATTTTTGATTGCTGGAGCACTTAAAATTTGCGTTTTGAAAAGTAAATCCGAAAATTTTTTGGGTTATGATACGGAACCATTGCTGTATATAAGGCTTAATTGTCTAAAATCTTAATTTTAATTCCTTAGGAGACTTACTTTGATACACACGATACAGGGAAAATAAATATACCTGTATCCGGCTCTTAGTTTATGGTAATTAGTCAAGCGGTCCCGTGGCTTACTGAATAATAGTCTCGAGGTTTTGTATGAAAATGTTTATTATTTATACTTACACAACGTACATTAGACGAGGCCAAGTTTTATGTATAGCTCTAGCTCCATTTAAAGTATGACTCCTACTCTTCGTTTCAGCTCGGCCTCGATGATATTTTTTTAACAAAGATAATGATTGGTATTGTCTTGTTACCAGTCACACATAGTGTCAGTATTAAAGAAGACATCGTAAAGCATATATACGACGAGACGAGTCGATCTAGCTATGTCCGTCTGTCTGGCTGACTCAGAAAGTTTTAATAATATTGACCTGAAATTTTAAATTTAAGCCTTTTTTGGTTCTAGGCAGTTTGTATGTCAGAGCCAAGATGCCACATCCTATTTTAGGTATCCTCCCAAACATATTTACGGCCCATTTTTGAGTTTTTGTTGTATCGTGTGACGAATATTTCAGCTTTGGTTCCACAGTAGCTAGCGTTTTTCTTGTTTGCCGTTTCCTCAGTGTCCGGGCAGCGTTAGCAGTTATAAATTAAGCTAAGAGATCCACGGTAAGGTGGTGGAAAAAGATGTAAAGAGTATATAAAATAGTTTTTCTTATGTCAAACCTTGCCAGTTTGCAAGCCCTCACATTTATTTTAATTGCGTTTAACAGATTAAAATGTTTTTTGAAGCATTCAACAGATTGAAAAGTATCTCCAAGTATATTACTCCTATTATGTATTAATTCATTAAATATGTTTTTGTTTTAGATAAAAGTTACAAAACACATAAACAAGCAAACAAAAACTGATCTAAACTCAAACAATTTAATCCAAGCAATTGATAAGAACTTGCATTCTACCATACCAAATTTCAACAATCAACAATGCTGAAAACTCACCACACTCTCTTTTTCACTCTCTCTCTTTAAAAATTCAACAATAAAAGCCGGTAAAGGTATTTCCTCTTTTCGTATTATAGTAATTTGTAACGCATGCGCATAACTTTCGTTCGTTTTTCTCAATCTTCTCTCAGTTTCATTCGTAAATTGAGAGTAAAATGCAAATTGCATTTGTACCACAAACATAGCTCGTATGTTGAAAAACGAAGCTAAGGCGGCATTGCATTGAACGAAGTTAAGGCCGAACATTAGAAATTCCGTTACAAAGCGAAAGCAGGCATGTTCTAAATCAGTTAACTCGGAAGCGCGAACATGTTAGTTTGTTGCGGCTGTTACGTTGCGGATGTTTACGCTTAAACAAAAACAAAAAACGAAAAAAAAACAAAAAAAAACGACAACGAAAACAATGGCAAACAAAATATTTGTTTAAAAATGCCCAATTCTTTGTTTCAAATTAAAAGTCAAAAATTTTAATTAAAATTAAAAAAATTTTTAAGTAATTCAGAAATTAATAAATAATCCAATTCAAAAAACGCTTCAAGTGTTTCTAGTGTGTTCTGTGTGTTTGTGTGCGTGCCATAGGCCATTTATGTGTGTGATTCTATCAATGCAAAATGTATCTTGTATCTCGTCACATATCGTATCGTGTTTGTGTAAACGTTTGTGCAAAGGCAACTGCCACAGTAGTCATTGATACTACATGAATTATTGAATGCAATTGCATTTAATTGCATTTCGCAAAATTTATTCAATTAATTATAAATTACATGAAAAATGTTTATTTTTTGTCGTTTATACTAAAAAAATACTTCAATTCGTAAATGTGCCGAAAATCATTTAAATATTTTATGTGCCTTTTTATTTATTTTTTCTTCCCAAAATGCGTAAAGTAATCGAAGAATTTTTAACTTAAAGGGTTTTTTTTTTTGTTGTGAAAATATTTTGTGGTAAAAAGTTTTGGAATTTATTTTTTTTAAAAGTGTTTTTTAAACTGCGATTTGAAAAAAAAAGTTTTTTTTTTCTTTCCAAGTGTGGACACACATACATAAATAGGTATATATATTTTTTAAAATAGTTTTAATGAAAATAAATACAATAATTTAATTCTTGTACTCGATTTTTTAAAAACATTAATCGAAATCAGAACAATTCTTAATGTGTTTGGATCAACTAAACACTCGAAGCATTTTCTTGATGTGAGCTTTTACCCGGAGATGGTAGATTAACAGATTGATCGAAATACCGATTAATGAAATAACCGATTAATTTTACGATTATGTATGAAAACATACAAAAAGCACTAAAAAATACCTTTGTTTTTATTGTTACAAAAACAAACAATTTGTGCATAGGAAAAGTTGAAAATTTATGTGTTATCTCGCCAAATCCGCTTTCTATATTGATTTAGTATATAGCGTTATATCTAAAATAGTAAAAAAAATATTTCTATGTCCGCTATGAACTTTGAAACCATCCAAACGATGTGTCCCAAGCAGCTTTCATGTGAAAGGCAATGGTCCCAATGTACTTTATGCGTTGTTTTAGTAACCTTAAAACTTCCTTGCATTATTGCCTTTCAAATGAAACCTGCTTCGGACACATCCTTTGGATGGTTTGAAAGTTTTTAGCGGACATAGAAATATTTTTAGTATTTTACGTATATAGGAAGCGAATTTGATATATCAATGGCCTAGAGACTCCTCCATAGTTTTTTTAGGCAGAGACAATAACGTTTTGTCGGAGATTTCGTAATGCATTATAGGAGGTACCGTTCCCCTAAAAATATAATGCCTGACCTGCTCGATGTGACAATTAAGCCATGTTCTCCTGTCCGTCCGTCTGTCTTTCCGTCTGTTTGTGTCTACGTGCTTCATTCGGTCAGTTTTAAAGATATGGAGCTGAAATTTGCAGCTTATCAGAAACAGGTGCAGACATTTCTCGGAACCATGAAAACAGACTCACTCATGATCGAGCTTACTCAAATACTTCATTTTTCTTTATAAATTTTTTGTCTGTTCGCTTTTCTTATGCTTCATAAAAATTTTCGCTTATTTATCTTCTAAACTGAAAACGCATTGGTTTCAATTTCATATTTTGCCAGCTTTATGACAAATAGAATATTCTCAAATTTTATAAATAAAGTTAAAGTAAAAAAAAAAAAATAATGTAAGAAAAATCGTTTGAAAATCTGGCAAAAAATAAAATCTGATGAAAACAGACAAAAAAAGAAAAAGTTGCGTTGCTGCAAAGCTTTACAAAATGACAACAATTTAAGGCGAAAAAAAGAGAAATGTACAAAAAGAAATTTAAATAAAATGTTGTGCAAAAGCATCTCACATTTACACTTAAAGATGGCGGAAAATAAAATTTTGCTGACAGCGAAAGTTAAAGAAACTAAGTTCAAAAGAAGCCAACAGCAATAACGGGGCTATTATACACTGAGCAAGAATAAAATAAAAAAAATATTTAATGTGAAAATAAAATAAAACAAAAAGAAAAAAAACGAAGACAAAGAAAAATGACAGCGACGTGCCTCGTATGTAAATATTTATAAAACGTAGACTAATAACAGAGAAGAGGCTTTAGCGAAATAAGTGTAGGAGCAGCAAAGAAAGGATAATGACAGAAGACAAAAAAAACTGACGAGGACAAAGGAAATGAAGTGTATAAGCAATGCATATAAAACAAAAAAGAAAATCCTTCAACCGCAAACACAGTGCGTGCCGAGAGCGCAGGAAACGATAGCAGCAGCAGCAGCAGCCTTAGTAGTCGCACGCCTACAAGTAGGCAACATAAGAAATAAAAAAAGCAAAATAAAAATATATTAAATTAAAACAAAAACAGAAAATGCAGGCATATCACAAAGTCTCAAGTGAAATGGGCGCAGCATGATGAGAATTTTGCATTACGTTGCGTTGCGTTGTGTTGACAGCAAAGACAAAAAGCAAAACCTTAAGAGTGCTGCTCTGCTACAAACTCAAACACACACACACAATAAATGCTGCTGCTATACACAATAGTAAGGATGTGCTTAAGAGCAGAAAATTAAGACTGAAAGTGTATGCGTTGGTTTGTTAGGGTGGCTTGAGTGCTTACACAGTTCATTTAGCATTCATAAATACACACACACACATATACACATATGTATGTGCTTGTGTAGCAATAATTTTTGCATAAATAAAAATAATTATAATTATATTAATTTATCACATTTGGTTAAATAAAATTAAAAAGAAAAAAGAAATTCAAAAAGCAAAAAAAAAAAAAAAAATAATAATAATTAAAATTAATAAAAAAAAAAAAAAAACTAAAATAAATTAATTTCACTGAATAATTATTCATAGCTCCCAAGCCTATTTATATGAAATAATGTTTGACATTTTGAATAGAGCTATAATTTTTTTTTTTAATTAAAAAAATTTTATAATTTATATTTTGTTGACTGCAAAGTTTGCATTAATATTATTAACAGTCGAACAGAAGATGTCAGACAAAATATCTTATAATTGGTTTCAAATCTTTATTGAAATTAAATGAAATAATGATTATAATTCACAATTAGTTTAAGCTACATTTAAAATTTTTAAAATATTAGTATATTTTATAAAACCTTTTTTATAAAATGTTTATATTAATTGCGAATTATATTCATTTTTTCATTGAATTTCAGAAAAGTTTTGAAACCAAATCAAAAAAAAAGGTATTGTGTGTGACACCTCTGATATAAAGTCATTCTATTGATGTTCTAGAACTTTCATTTAACAGAATTTCAGCGCAATTTCTTGAAAGAACCCCAATCTGCTTAGCACACAAAACATTGTTTTTGGAGTGATCTGAATGTCGGTCTATATTTTTCGTATAATTTTGGAATCACTGAACTCGAATCAAGATCACCTTTTCATTTCATTATTTTATGTTCTTGACCAAGTCTATAAAAAATTTTTGTTATTCCCCTGAAACTAAGGAGATGAAAATACATAACACTAAGATCGGATTAGCTGTGAAATTAAAATCAATCCATAATAGAAATATCTTTAATGTACAGAAGATCACTATCGACCCATGACTGTATATATATGAAAATAATAAAAAATTAAAAAAAATAATAAATAAGTAAAATAAAACAAGAAAGAAGTTAACTTCGGTTGGACCGAAGTTTATATACCTGTTACACAACATTTGACGTGGATAGACCTTCGTGTGCAGCATTTGTATTAAATTTTATTTCAAAATATTAAACAAATTAAATATATATTTTTAAAAATTTAGGAATTCGCGGTCCAAATTAGACCATTTTTAAACTGAAGATTTGGCTTAATATTCGAAGCATTTGTACCATATTTGAAGCCATTTGCTTTATAAATAAATTTTTTTCTTTTAAGAACTTGACAAAATGTTATTCTTTTCTATGGGAGCCATATCTAAAAAGTGGGCGTGGCACATTGATTTTAACATAGAAACTACACAGGACCTAGAAAAGCTTAAGTTTAAAATTTCAGCCCAATATCTTTAAAACTGAGCGAATAAACCGCGCAGCAACACACAGACAGACGGACAGACGGACGGACGGACAGACGGACGGACGGACAGACGGACAGACGGACAGACAGACGGACATGGCTAAATCGATTCGTCTCGTCGAGGTGATCAAGAATATATATACTTTATAGGGTCTACGTCTGCCTCCTTTAATGCGTTAAAACTTTCCGACAAACTTAATATACCTGTTTACACTAGTGTAACAGGTATAAAAATAATAAAATAAAAAAAAGTAATAAAATAAAAGAAATAATAATAATATATAAGCAAAAAATAATAGAATAAAGAACAAAAAAAAAAAAAAAATAGATTAAGAAAAAATTAAAAACAATAAAATAAAAAGGAAATAATATAATAATATAAAACAAGGAAAAACGTTAACTTCGGTGGAACCGAAGCTGAAATACGCGTTACACTAACTTTTAATAGTTTATATGTTCACTAGGCGCTTAGATTAAATTTCACGATGAATTTGATCAAATTTGTATGGAGGCTTTGTGTAATATTGGCCCGATCTTTACCATATCGATGGAGTTGACATTAGAATTTATTTTACCAAATTTTAATAGAATTTATTAAGAAAAAATAAATGTTTTCATACGAAAATGGGCGGTAAATTTGTATGGGGGCTATACCTAAAAATGGGCGTGGCGTCTTGGTTTTGACCCTGGATGACAAAAGATATGTTTTTACCCAATTGGGAGCGAATACATTCATAAATAAATACTATTTTTAAATAAAAAATCGAAAAAAATCGATAAGTTTGTATGGGGGCTATACCTAAAAATGGGCGTGGCACTCTCATTTTCGAACTTAACCTAGTCGTTGCCGAGGAAAGCTTAAATTTAAAGTTTCAGTTCAATATCTTTGAAACTAAGCAAATGAATCGCATAGCAACAAACAGACAGACAGACGGACATGGCTAGATCGATTCGTCTCATCGAGCTGATCAAGAATATATATAATTTATGGGGTCTCCGATGCCTCCTTCGATGCGTTACAAACTTTTGAACAAACTAATAATAATAATAAAAAATAATAAAATAACAAAAAATAAAAATAAAATAAAAAACCAAGAAGTTTATAAGAAAAAACAAGAAAGAACGCTGAAGTCGAGTATGCTCGACTGCAAGATACCCTGTACCCAATCTAAATGTACCTTAAGTTAGGTTCTATTTGACTACCATACCTCATTGAATTGGATTTTCGTAGAAAAACTTAAAAATCGGGTATATCTTTAAACGGGGTTATACCTAAAATTTTGTTGGGCCTACCCATATTGGTCTATTTCATTGGGACTATCGTAGACATAATTTATACTAAATTTAAATTTTCTAAAATAAAAAGCAATGACGTTTTTATGTAAAAACCCAATATTTTGTGGTAAGTTTGTATGGGGGCTATACCTAAAATTTTGTTGGTCCTACCCATATTGGGATATTTTATTGGGATTATCATAGAAAACATCTTATCATAAAACAATGACGTTTTTATGCAAAAACCTAAAATTTTGGGGTAGATTTCTATGGGGGGTACTCCTTAAAATGGGTCTAGAGAAAAACGGTTTGTAAGTGCACACTTGACGGCCTAGGAGAGTCTAAGTTTCAATTTTGAAAGCTCTGCCTCTTATAGTCTCCGAAATAATCGTTTTCATACGCAGACAGCATGACAGACGGACGGACGGACAGACAGACATAGCTAGTTCGACTCCCCTTCCAATGCTGATCAAGAATATATATACTTTATAGAGTCTATCTTGCCTCCTTCTGTCTGTTACATACATTCGCAGAAACTTAATATACCCTTTTACCGTTTGGGTACAGGGTATAAAAAATAAAAATAATAAATTAATAATAATACATAAAAAAAAAAATGAATAAAATAAAAAAAATAATAGTTCAAAAAATAAATTAAATAATAAAATAAAATAAAACAAAAATTATAAAAAAATAAATTAATAAAATAAAATAAATCATTAAGTAAAAATCAGTCCCTAATGATTTTCTAATTAAAATTTTATGAAGACCGTTGTACCAGTTCAAACTAGGTACAAACTATACTCAACCGTAACTCAAACCAATCCAGAAGTCTAAACTGTGAAAAAAACATAAACTGAACCGATACATTTTTCGCAATAAAACTAGGTTTTATACATTTATCCCTATAAATAGGTATGGAAAATTTATATTAGTGATCACTGAGTTGCCACTAGTTTTGGGAAAAAAATCACTTTCGGTGATTACAGTTATAAAAATATCGACTGAATGTGGTGATTTACGGGTTTTCTTGTTCCTCAGTGAACATGTTTAGTTATCGGCGATTTTGAGTATCGCTATTCATGAACAGTGAAACTGTTTATTTATCAGTGATTTGTGCTTTTATCGCTCTTCTCAAATTGTTCATATTCGCTTGAACAACGAACCTGTACGATTGAATGGTGAAAGCGCAAATGTAACAAAAATATGAATAAAAAACGAAGTTAAATGTAATATTTTTTTTCAAAAAGTACATAGACAACAGAATGCCAAATGTTTTCTTCCAAATTGTTCTTCAAAACAAGTGTGACTAACTTAAATCTTTTTGCCAACACTATTTGCCAAAGATTATTCCCAGATTCCCAGAGAGTCGCTTTCATAAGTCAGACATAAAAAGGGCCATATGATATAGCTAGCTTGAAGACGCTTCGAATACTTTTAGAAAAAAATCCTCTCTACTCTTTTTTTTGGGTTTAATGCTCTGATCAATGCATACCCATACGATTTAATAGAAAGTCACAACTGTTTAGATTAACACATTTCATCGCGTTTCTTGTTGTTAATAATTTTAGGGATCAGCTATCAGGAACAGCTTGATATCATTAATATGTAAAATGTTTTTTCTCTTCCTTTTTTTTTTTTTTTTTTGGTATTTAAAAAATATATTTTTACAGTAGGTAAATTTCTTTTTTGCTCAATTACAGGAAAAAAACTTAAGAAAAGAAAAAATATTTAATTGCAATCTAAAGTTTGTTGTTGCTTTTTAACAAAATAAAAAAAGAAAGCAAAATAAATGCCAAAGGCGACATAAACAACTTAAATAAAAAAAAAATCAAAATAATCGAATGCAACAATAAAAAAAATTTAAAAAAAAAAAAAAAAAAAATGCGAAAAAATAAATAAATTCAACAAACACTTTTAATGCTTGCAAAAAAATGTAAAAAAAATAAATAAATAAAATAAAAAATAAAAAACTGTTGAGTGCTTAACCCTTTTTGTGCTTTAAGTGCTACCAATCGACAACAACGACAAAAATATATACTACAGCAGGACTAAACTGTAGGTGCAACAGCAAAAACAACAAAAAACAACAAGAAACATTTTACTCACTTTCGAAGCAGCAGCTGCAAAAAGAAAGAAGAATTTATAGCCAGGTAAGCTTTTATTCGCTATTTAAACACTGTGTTTCTTTCAACTTACTTACTTACTTGGTTGCTTACTTACAACTCACTCACTCACTCACTCACTCGCTGTTCTCTTTGCCCGCCATTTATTTTTTTTTTGTTGTTTTTTTGCCTCTCTTGAATTTATTCACTTTGACGTTGTTGCCGACTTTCAGGCGCTTTTTTAGTTCATGAACAAAGAAACTTGTAAAACAAATTTTTATGCTTTGCAATAAGCTTTGAATTTACATTGTTGCATTTGAATAGTATTTGTGTATTTAAGTATGTGAAAGGATATTTGTTTTTTTTTTTTTTTTTTTATTATAAATTTTTATAGATTTAATATAAAGTAACTAATTTTATTTGAGCGATTATATAAAACTTGGAGTAAAATAATTGTCTAACTTAAGCAGGAATATTAAATTTTCTTTAGATTATCATAGATGTAATAAAAGGTTGAAGTTCGGACCCACAGACACTATGGGACAGTTTTGAAAAGAAAAAAAAAAATATTTCGAAAAAAGTATAGCATATCTTAAGGGTTCTGATGAATATAAACTCGTTTCTTAAGCATTTATTACAACAAAATCTAAAGTTTGAACCATTTTTCAAGCTACTTCAATTCTTCTGCCATAGTCTTATATATTTACTTGCTATTCAAAAAAATAATTTCAAAAATTTTTAATAAAATATTCATACGCAGGGACAACACGGAGAATTATACGCAAACAAATTGCACATCAAACAAGAGAAAAGCAGAGAATGGCATTTTATATGAATATTCAAACAAATGTTTTAAAAATTTCATTGCATATCCATTTACTATGCACACATGCATCGATGAATTCATATAACAAACACACTCACACACACAAACACGTATAGACGGACACACCAATTGAACAATGAAAACAGCTGTTGCTGCATTACACTATACTAGTAGTCCTTGTAAGGATATAGCATGCTAAAAAAACAAACTTAAAATGCTCCAAAAACAAAAAATCGCTCCATATGCGCAACATGAAAATGACTTAAGGGCAGCGAAGAGTTGAATATCCTCACGCTTACGCTTTTCTATTACAAAATTTCAGGCTGATGCCAACTTTGCTGCTTGACTCGATAAAATATTTGCATAGTAAATGGTTTTATTATTAACTATGCAAACTTTTTGCGCTTGAACTCGAGCGGAAAATAAAACAAAAAAAAAAATTATTAAAATAAAAATAAGCAAAAAAAAAATGATGCACTTAGTGCGCGTCATACTTATAGCAAGCCAACTGGAGGCTAGAAACGAAAAAAAATGGCGCACAGGATATAATATATAAAAAAAATACAAAAAAAAAAAAAATAAAACAGAAAAGGGGAAAGAAGTCACTTCTCATAATGCCCAAGGACATTTACAATAGTAATGCGCGCAAATTGTATAAAAAAAAAAAAAAATTAGCGGCATTCTCATAAAAATGAGAAACCGCGTTAAGAAAATATTTGCATAGCAAACAAACGCCGGCGCCATTAAAGATCCCACTTTATTATACACTATAACTTTTGAAAGTTAGAGGGTATATTGGATTTTTTAGGTATATGAATGTATGGAATGACAAGAGCATTGAGTGTCCATGTTGCCATTTGCACCATCCGGTTTGTCAATTTGAAGGCATCTAACTGGAAGATTAAACAGTATAATTTCTCCTCCATCGCCAGTCACTATTTTTTTGCTTGGTGTTGTCATAATGAATCCGCTTTCGTCGTCAGTCACAATACAAAATAACCATCCATGTCTGCCGTTCACCCAAGAGACAAGTTTTGAAAACATTTTAAAATGTCCACAAACGATGCAAGTGATCTTTTTTTCAAAAGTTAGTGCTAGGATTCACAAAAATCGCGTTACATCTTTGGTTTTGGTAAAAACACTGGTTTCTCCATGTTCTTCGGACTTAAATCCCTTTGAGAATCGTTGGGGGAATACTTAACGCACTAATTAATAAACATTTTGGGTATGGATTTGAAATGGAAAAACGTATGGAGAAGCTAATGGAGGTTTTCTAGAGTAAACTAGTACATTTCTTTCTTTGGATTTTTTTCGATTATTTTATACCATTTAGTGTAAAACAGGTATATTCAGTTTGTCGCATTAAAGGAGGCATAGTAGACCCTATAAAGTATATACATTCTTGATCATCTCGACGACACGAATCGATTTTGCTATGTCCATCTGTCTGTCTGTCCATCTGTTTATTGCTTCGCGATTTATTCGCTCAGTTTTAAAGATATAAAGCAGAAATTTTAAACTTAAGCTTTTCTATGTCCTGTGTACTTTCTATGTTAAAATCAATGTGCCACGCCCACTTTAAGGTATAGCTCCCATACAAAAGTACAACATTTTGTCAAGTTCTTATAAGAAAAAATGTATTTATAAAGCGAATGGCTTCAAATATGGTACAAAAACTTCTTAAATCATGCCAAATCTTCAGTTTAAAATTGGTTCAAATCGGACCGCGAATTTCTAAATTTTTAAGAATATTTTTAATTTGTTTACTATTTTAATGTAAAATTTTATACAAATGCTGAACACGAAGATCTATCCACTTCAAATGATGTGTAACAGGTAAAGAATAATAGAAATGGAGTACCGTTAAACCAGATAACGGTGTTATCCCTTCTCTTGTTTTTTATTGTTTTGACCATTTTCTTAGAATATACATTACATCTATAAATTCATATATTTCTGTCACACTAAATTTGTCCGTCTGTCCTTAAATTATAAGTTCTGTTATTACTTTTACTCGGTAAACATAGGCAACCTGTTCACTTAATTAAATTTTCTGTGAGACGAAAAGATTTAAAGAAAAATGGCGAACCAATCCGACCCGAACCATTCTGTCAGTTTTTAGTTTAAAACCATTATTTTTTGGAAAAGCTGGTACGGTTCACGAGTAGGATCAAATACAGTGGACGCTCGCAAATTAGAACCAGTTGGTTCCTGGGGTAGTTCTAATTTCTGAAAAGTTCTAATTTCTGGATTCATTTTTAAATGTCATATAAGGCAAGAAATGGATTCTTTCTGCTAAATATCCTTCGAAGGGAATGTTATTTTAATTAGAATTAATTTGTTTTCAACGTTCAAGAAAAATAATATTTAATTTACTTAAGGCTTAAACCACAACCGCCAATACATCACTAGACAGTATCTCGCCGCAAATTTTAAAAAATGCCATGTTGATTTTTAAATTTGGTGAACCAGAAAGCATTTGCACAAAATGATATTTCATCCTTGTCGGAATAGACTTCAACAAAGATTGTTTTAGCTTTCGCTTTTAATATTGGTCCAGTCATAGTGCACTTCTTTTGCCGTTGATTTAAAAACCATTCATAAAGACGTGTTTCCATTTCAGGATATTCAGGATTGTGCAAGGATTTATTTTTTGCTTCCTGGTATATGTTTGATACGGCATTCAAGATTAACTCCTTTTTCGATTTTATATAACTGATGGCAGATTTTGGCACATTGTAATCTAAGGCTAAACTATTTGCTTGAACGCCTTCATCGAGCTGTTTTAATATTTTTGCTTTAGTTTCCAAAGACAAACTGTTTTTCTTACGCTTATTTGACATTTTAACTTGTTTTTACTTAATCAGCAACAAATGCAGTTGGGTGAATCCCCTTTTTATATACAATTCGTTAAAAGGCAAAACAAAATAAAAATTCACCAGAAAGAAAAAAAACGCTCTCAAATTAGAACATCGGTTCTAACTTCAGAGCGTTCAATGCAATAAAAACACTGGTTCTAATTTCCGGAAGATTCTAATTTCCGAGAGTTCTAATTTGTGAGCGTCCACTGTACTGTGGTTTGGTTCAAGTCCGGTTCGAAACCAAGGTGCCGCGCATATTTTTTGGCATGACCCCAATACAAACTTAGCCTATTTTTATTTTGTTTTATTTATGAATGAATTCAGTTCAAATTGCATAAAAATTATATAATTGGGTCACATGCAAGTTACGCTTCCTGAAATTTATTTTTTTTTTTTTCAAGAAACTAATTTTAATTTCTGTATTTTTAGCTTAGAAGTTGTTACGAATGTTTCATATATACAGCCCAAAAATAGTTACTTAACTTGGTTTATAAAAGGCTATCGCTTTATGAAATATAATGGGGTATTCCGTTATGAAATATAATCTACTTCACTGAAGATCATACGAATATTTTTTAAAGTTGCGTGCGAAGCGTATTTAGCATTTTTTTTTCGAAAATTTTTTTTTTTTTTCTAAAAATCAACTTTTTAATTTTTTTATTTATTTTAAAACCTCTCATTTGTGCCCTTAAGTGCCTTACTTAATATAAAGTTATTAAATTAGTGCTTAAATATTATTAAATTAATTTTTATTTTATTTAAATAAAAAAATTTCAATAAATAAAATAAAAAAATAGAAAATATCAAAATAGTTTACTAAAAAAATATAAATCTAAATTAAGCCGAGTAAAAGTCAAAAAAAAAGAATACGAAACCTATTTAACCAAAAATATTGCATTGACAGGAAAATATTTTTTAATTAAAGCCAAAAGCTATTTTCGCCAAATGTCAATTTATATATTTTAGAATGAAAATAAAGAAAATAAAAATAAATGAAAATAAAAAAGAAAAAGAAAAACTTCAATGTATCCGAAGCATATATATACCCGTCACACAAAATCGTACTAGGGAAATATATAGACACTCTTTAGTACCCTACACCAAGGGTATATAAAGAGTTCCATATACGAGTACATCTGTAAAATGTTAAATGTGAAGCTTTGATCCTGAACAAGTTTCAACAAAATCAAAGATACATATATTTTTGTAGACAAACTAAAAGATATGTCGTACGAATGAATGGACAAATAGCTTTGTATACAATTTCTTTTAACAAGAATCTAAGTTGACCTCTTTAATGTGTTACAAACTCTTTCACAAATTAATTATAACCCTTCGCATAGTACACTGCTTTTAAAATGTTCCAAAATTAAAACAAAATAAATTTCAAAATGCCAACAGACAACACAAAAGGCACTAAATTTGTAATCTTCGTGCTCTTTCGAATGCTGCAAATAGCTTTTTGTGTGTGTGTGAGTGTGTGTGTGTCTATTTTAGTGTAATTTTTCCAGTTAAACGATTTTTTCGAAACGCCAAAACGTAGCGAAGTGAAACGAGAAATTTAAACCTAAACCAAACCTATATAATAACGTAAATTGTATCTGAAAGTTGAGTAAAATATCTTTTTTTTTTTTTTTCGTACAGCTTCAAGTGCTGCATTTGGCAAAAAAATAAGCAAAAGAAACAAAAATACAAACTAAAAGAAAATTTGTGGTAAAAACGAAAATTATTGGTTTCATGTCAGCTGCCAAAGTAGTACATAGAAGCAGCTAGAGCAGCAGCACCAGATCGAATGCTCAAAATAACAATGTTTAACGATGTCTATTATAGTTAAATGTGCAGGAGCTAACAAAAGTTCTAAAAGAAATCTAAGAAAAATATTTCAAAAAAATTAGCAACTCTTATTAGCTCACTCGCATGCGACGTGCTTGTAGCAAAAAACACAGCTCAGCTCTTTTAGGACAATTTGTTGCTAAAAAATAAATATTCACATGCTGCTCCTTTTTTTTTTTTTGTTGCCTGAGTACAAATTAAGTTTAACGATTTTGCTGCTTCTTGAATGCTTGCAGAACCATTTTTATAGATGCTTCTCTGGTATCGATTGCTGCCATGCTTCTTCAAAAAATTAAAGCATTTTTTAATGATAATTCAGTCAACGCGCGAAGCGTCAAGCGGCAAGCGTTGTAAATTTTCCCCAAAGTAAAATCATTTTAATGGCGTTTCAAGCCTTTAAATTTTATGCTTTCAATGGGCAAATGTGTGCTCGTAGAGAGTGTTTGGATGAAAAAAAAAACAAAGCGTTGAATGCGGTTGTCTGAAATTGAAACAGTTCAAAAGTTCATTGAAAAACTTAACAAAAAAAAAAAAAAAGAACTGCTAACGAGTTAACTTAATTATGTAAGCGTGCGTATACGCCATGTGAGCCAAAAGCATCGTAAATAACGCATTGTGTGTGTGTGTGTGTTAAAGCGAGTTAGCAATACATGCTACATTGTGCATTAAAAGGAGCAAGCAACAATAAAAGGCAATGGAATTTTTAATTAAATGCGCGTGAAGCTCTTAATTGATTCTATTTTTTTTGTATCTTTGTTGTTTTTTTAAATAAAAAGCTTATATTTTTTTTTGTTGTTAATACTTTCTACAACGGCTACAAATATTCTGATATTCGAATTTTGATTAACATTAAACGTATTATTATTGGGTTGACCAATGACCACAATGCATTTCAATTCTTATGCAGCTAATTCAATTAAGCAATTAAATAAAAAACAAGAAGAAACGTTAACTTCGGTAGAACCAAAGCTCAAATACCCGTCACACGAATCTTTAAAGAGTTTGTGTGTAAAAATCAGTGGTCACCCAAGTTATTTAAATAACTAAAAATACAGATGTAACAATAATTTTCTCGAAAATATCTGTAAAATGGGCGGTAAGTTTGAATGGAAGCCACACCTTAAAATGGGCGTGGCATCTTGGTTTTGACACTGGATGACAAAATAAATGTTTTTGCCCAATTGGGAGTGAATACATTCATAAATAATTAGTATTTTTAAAAAAAAATCAAAAAAAACGGTAATTTTGTATGGGGGCTATGCCTAAAAAGGAACGTGGCACTCTCATTCTTCAACTTAAAATAGTCGTTGCCGAGAAAAGCTTAAGTTCCAAATTTTGGCTTAATATCTTCAACAAAAAAGATGCTTAGAAATATGCAGACAGACAGACGTTGAGCTGATCAAGAATATATATACTATATGGGGTCTCAGACATCTCCTTCAATGCGTTACAAACTTTCAGACAAACTTAATATACCCATCACACTATGTGTGGCGGGTATAAAAAAAAATTGATATATGCATATATATTTAAAATATATATATCTTTTTAACGGGTGATTTTTTAAAGCTTGAGAACTTTAAAAAAAAAAAACGCATAAAATTTGCAAAATCTCATCGGTTCTTTATTTGAAACGTTAGATTGGTCCATGACATTTACTTTTTGAAGATAATTTCATTTAAATGTTGACCGCGGCTGCGTCTTAGTGTCAATATTTTGGGCAACTTTTTCGAGCATTTCGGCCGGAATAGCCCGATTTCTTCCGAAATGTTGTCTTCCAAAGCTGGAATAGTTGCTGGCTTATTTCTGTAGACTTTAGACTTGACGTAGCCCCACAAAAAAATAGTCTAAAGGCGTCAAATCGCATGATCTTTTGATTGTGAACTCGCACTCCATTTCTTGGGATGAATTGTTCTCGAAGTTTCCCTCAAATGGCCATAGAATCGCGAGCTGTGTGGCATGTAGCGCCATCTTGTTGGAAACCACATGTCAACCAAGTTCAGTTCTTCCATTTTTTGGCAAAAAAAAAGTTTGTTAGCATCGAACGATAGCGATCGCCATTCACCGTAACGTTGCGTCCAACAGCATCTTTGAAAAAATACGGTCCAATGATTCCACCAGCGTACAAACCACACCAAAAATGCATTTTCGGGATGCATGGGCAGTTCTTGAACGGCTTCTGGTTGCTCTTCACTCCAAATGCGGCAAATTTTGCTTACTTTACGAAGCCATTCAACCAGAAATGAGCTCCTTAAAATAAAATTTGTCGATAAAAGCGGATTTTCGCATTTTGAACCGAACACTGATTTTGGTAATAAAAAATTCAATGATTTGCAAGCGTTGCTCGTTAGAAAGTCTATTCATGATGGAAATGTCAAAGTATACTGAGCATCTTTCTTGGACCCTTGTCGAATGAATCCCCTGAAAAATCATAATTAGCAAAAAAAGTAGTTTGTCGGAAAGTTTGTAACGCATTGAAGGTGACATCGGAGAGCCCATAAAAGTATATATATTATGATCAGCTCGACGAGACGAATCGATTTAGCCATGTCCGTCTGGCTGTCCGTCTGTCTGTCTCTGTTGCAATACATTTTCTCGGAAAGTTTCAAAGATATTGACCTGAAACTTTAAACTTAAGCTTTTGTGCTAGGTAGTTTGTATGTCAGAACCACGTGCCACGCCCATTTTTCTTAGAAATAGCCCCCCATACAAACTTACCATTTTTTTTCGATTTTTTCTATTAAAATAGTTATTATTTATGAATGTACTTACTACAAATCGGGTTAAAATTCCACTTCTAATCCAATATCCATCCGTCAAATATTAGAAGAAAGGTACCACGCCCATTTTTGAAATAGCCCCCATACAAACTTACCATTTTTTTGGGATTTATTGTATGAAAATTGTTAGTATTTATGAATGAATTTACTACAAATATGGGTAAAAGCACTTCTAATGACATTCAATTTCAAAAGAAAGGTGCCACGCCCATTTTTTGATATGGCCCCCATACAAGCCAAGCGCCCATTTTTCAGATTTTGTATGAAAATAGTTCTTATTTATGGATATATTCACTCTGTGTCTGTCTGTGTTAAAATACTTCTACTGTTATCCTATGAATATGCTACCGATATGACAATAATCTAGCCACCTATAACATATAGATCCTATACAAACTCACCTTCCATTTTTTTTTCTTTTTATCAAGAAAATGATTAAAGTTTCGTGTGGCTGGTATTTGAGCTTCGGTGCTACCGAAGTTAACGTTTTTTCTTGTTATTTACAAATTGATTTTGTATTTTTGATTCAAATTAATTCAGATATTTTTTATTTAATTCTTAAAATTGACAACAAAATAAATATTCTTTAAAAATGTCCAAATATTTTTCATTGAAATACAGCCAATCCAATCCGTCTGTCCATTTGTTAACAATTCTATTAATAAATTAAATCGTTTGAAATTTATAAAACTAGTTAAGGTATTCTTCAGTTGTTAGCAATATTTGTCTGGAGTTGGAATAGCTTTGTAGCCATGTAAACAATTATGACCCTACGCTCCATAAATTTACTCTCTTTGTGATATGTTGTCGGTTTTTAACTGTTCGTTTATTAAGAACAAATATTCTTAATGTGAGAAAGATTGTTCTGAAATTCACTTTATTTTTTTTTACTTAAAATATTGTGCTTGATTTGAGAACTTTATTCTTGATTTAAAAGAAAAACTCTGTTTACCTTATTTTGTGAGCACGAGATAGTCTATTGACCTACTTATTGGGACTGCAGTGTACATAAATACTAAGGAGAAATTCGGATCTTTGAATTAAATTAAATAAATAAAATTAAGTAATTTCTTTAATGTGAAAAAAATATCGTTGACATGACAGGTCAATTCGAATGAATTACATTTCAGTTGTCAGCCAATTTGCAGGATAAATTAAACTTCAGAAAAAACGAAACAAAAATTACTAAATGAGAGAAAGATTTTTTTTTTTTTGTTTGTTTTAAAGTTAATTTGAGTGCAAATTAAAGGAGTAAAATAAATGCAGCAAGATAAAATGCATACAAAAACAAGTTGGCAGCCTTAAAAGCGACAAAGTTTCTTTTTTAATGAAAAAACTAAAATTAAAATAACGAAGTAAATAAAAGTTGCTAAACAAAATGATTAAATTCGTTGAATGTGCTACACAGTTTCTTTTTTTCGAAATAAGATTTGTGCTTAGAATCGTTTTAAAAGACAAATTGTGCTTAAATTTGATATATATGTACCTACTAAATAAAAAATTTTGTTAAACTAACTAAATAAAAAAAATAAAAAGCATGTTAAGCAAATTCATTAAAGGCGAGACATGCAAAAAAAAAAAAAAAAAAAAAGAATGCAAAAAGGCGCTTAAACTTTGACGCACATAATTGCTTTGAAAGTGAAGAATAAAAATTTATATAAAAAAAGGATGAACCGCCAGAATAAAAAGAAGCAAGACAAATAGTTGGCAATGCATGACACTAACAAAATATGAAAAAAAAAGGAGGAAGGAAAGGACTTCATGTTGCACAACAATAAAATACAACAACTAAAAAAAAAAAAAAAAAACGTTGGCAATGCAAATGCACTGCCAGTCTGGCTGACTGAATGAATGAATGAATGAATGCACTTATGCATGTGCTGCATGAGAAAAAAGAAACAAAATAATAGATGCAACAAGGATGCAATGAGAATACTTGCAGACAGTTAGAAACGACTTAGATGAGTATGCATATGCAAAGCATACTTTTAGGCGCATGATTTAGAGAAAGACAGTGATAGCAACTAAAACTAAACAGTTAAAATAAAAGAAATAGTACATAAAAGTGTCGCAACATGTCCTGTAAAACAACACAAATCCTTTGCATTTACAAAACAACAACAACAACAACAAAAACAAAGTAAATAGAGACAAAGAAATGCAGCAAGAACAACAACAACAACAACATTTTTTAGTTTATAATGCTTGTTTGTCTTGCTCATTCCTAGCTTATTTACCTTTTGTGTGTGTGTGTACAGTTTTTCTGCTACATAAAACTAAGTGACTACACACATACACATCTTTCTTTCTTTTTTTTTTACTCTAAAAGGATTTAAGCTTGTCGTCAACGCATTCGATTGTAAACGAATTTTTTAGTAAAAAAATTTTACAGCATAAAAAAGACATTCAAGCACATTGAAAGAAAAGAGAAGAGAAAGATAAAATACAAACGAAGTTTCACTTAAAATGAAAACGCAACGCAATGAGCAACAAATAGACAGATACAAACTGATGCAACTTGTAGATACTTTTTTTAGACTTTTTTTTTTTAACATGTGGCCAAGTACATTTTGCATATTGCTGAAGCCTTAAGCGATTAAATCGGTTTTGTGTTTTTTTTCTTGCTTAGAAATGTTACATAACGTCATTTAGTGCAAAAGAAATTTGAAAAATGAAATCTAGCTTAAATTGTGATTTTCTAGAAAAGGAAGCCAATAGATACAGAAAAACTTTTTATGGAAGAATAAATGTAAAAGATGAATATTTAAGCTAACTAATTACATTGCTAAAGCTTCATTTGATTTGCTATCAAAATTGATACATGCATCAAAAATGGGGTCCTTTTAACCGACCTTATGTTAAGGCGAGCAGAGAAGTAGCTGATATTCTCAATAGTTCAAAGAAGGTACACATAATGGCAAAGAGATGACTGATAGCCTAGCATAATGTGGTGTTAGCCGCAATGTTGTGTCTGAAGGCACTGTTGTGTCTGAAGGCACTGTTGTGTCTGAAGGCACTGTGGTGTCTGAAGGCACTGTGGTGTCTGAAGGCACTGTGGTGTCTAAAGGCACTGTGGTGTCTAAAGGCACTGTGGTGTCTAAAGGCACTGTGGTGTCTAAAGGCACTGTGGTGTCTGAAGGCACTGTGGTGTCTGAAGGCACTGTTGTGTCTGAATGGCACTGTTGTGTCTAAAGGCACTGTGGTGTCTGAAGGCCTGTTGCACTGTTGTGTCTGAAGGCATTGTTGTGTCCTGAAGGCACTGTGGTGTCTGAGGCACTGTGGTGTCTGAAGGCACTGTTTTCGTGAAGCACTGTTGTGTCTGAAGGCACTGTTGTGTGCACTGTTGTGTCTGAAGGCACTGTTGTGTTTTTTTTTCTGAAGGCACTGTGGTGTCTGAAGGCACTGTGGTGTCTGAAGGCACTGTGGTGTCTGAAGGCACTGTGGTGTCTGAAAGGCACTGTGGTGTCTGAAGCCACTGTGGTGTCTGAAGGCACTGTGGTGTCTGAAGGCACTGTGGTGTCTGAAGGCACTTTAGTGTCTGAAGGCACTGTGGTGTCTGAAGGCACAAATAAATGTCTACATTAAGATATCCGTGAAGAGAAGTCCAGAAAATTTGTCTATAAATAGTAATATGAGATTTTATGTAAACATTTGCTTTAAATCAGGGCTGCAAACCACTAAGAAATTGGCAGTGGTTCTTCAGTGGTTCGTGATACCGTTGAACCGCTGCTTCGGTTTATGAACTAGTTTTTTGTCAGTGCCGAATCGCGGTTCGGTTCGCTCCAAGTGGTTCAAGAAAAAAATTATGTTAAAAAACGTAGCCTCAAATTAAATAATAAAAAATTTGCCTATTTGTTATGAGCAATTATTTTACTAAACAATTTTTTTTTATTTTTGTTTGCATTTATTATTAAATTTAATATAATTAAAGCTTTTTAAAAAAAAATACTCGGTTCGAACCAGTTTTACAACTTGAATGGTTCGCTTTTTAATTCAAAACTATTATCCTTCAGCAAAACTGGCTCGGTTCATGGTTCGGCGCAAACGTACAAAAATGATTTGCTTCAAAACCCGTTTTGTTGCTCTGTGTCTGAAGGCACTGTTGTGAATAATAGAATTAAATTATATTAAATTATTTAGGTACTCATACCAAAACACTAGAAGCAAATCTTCTACGAGCCACAAAAAAAACAAAATAAAAAAACTGTGCAACATTAAAAAACCCTCAAAAAAACAAAACAACCTACAAATTTTTGAATGCTTTAGTAACTTTCTAGCAAAATAGAGAAAAACAAGAAAAAAAAAAAAACCGAATAAATTTCGCTGCCATTTCAATGTTTTCATCTAAATATGTATGAATGTGCCCGCATATATATTTCATGCAGCATGCCATACCACTCTCTTTTTTTGAATTGCATATGTTGCAGCTGCATATGTTGCATATGTACACTAATACTAATGCACTAACGCACTAATACACTAATACGAAATGTATGCTTACGTGTCACGATTTCTGTGTCAACATAAGTGGTTGCCTACTAACACAGCACACACACCAGCACTCTGTCGTTTGTTGCATTCATAAAAAAAAAAAAAGAAAAGGTGTGGGTGTTCTGTTTGCTGCAAAGTTTGTTTGATATTTCAGTTGATATTTGGTTTTATGCATAGCAGATAAATAACAAAAAAAATTTATAGGAGGGCCTTTGCCATTCTATTGTATCTATGACTTTATATATATTTTGACATACAAAAGGTAAAAAAAAAAGAAATTTGTGCCATTTTTCTCCAATTAAAATTTAACTCTGTCAAGGACAAATGCGCATTTTAATTAAATTCACTTTTAGTATATTTTTGCTTTAGTTTTTTTTATTTTTAATTATTTATTTAAATGCGAAACACTGCGTATACGTAATATGCGCTCATAAAGTATACGCAATGTTGTTCTAAGAAATAAATCTAAACTCAGTTTCAATAAATTTATATGCAGCATATATGCATGTATCTATCTCCGCTTTGTACACAAAAATAATCCTTAAAAAGTTTTCTATTTCAAAAATATCTTTCTGTCCATTTCGAAAGTTTCTTACAACAACAACAGCACAGCTCCTTATCGTTGTTCTATTTCATTTTGAATTTTGCTTGTAATGCTTTTTACTTGAGATATGTAAGTAACAATGTACATATTAATTACTGCATGCTTGTGTTCTGCTTCAAGTTCTTTTATTTTTTTGTTTTTTATTTTGTCTTTTTCTCATAGTTCTGTGTTGTCTTTTTAGTCCTTGGTGCTATTATTGTTGTTGTAGTTGCTTTTCTTCTTGTGTTGAAATGCTAAACAGCACTGAGCGTTGTAGCTGTTAACAAATAGCTACTTAAAATCCGCAAACTGTCGCTGAAAACAGCACAACAGCAACAACAACAACAACAAAAATAAACAAACACTCACAGAAAACATCAGCAACAACAACAAAAAATACATTTAAAGATACAAGATTCTATCTAAAGGAAACTTTCAAGAATTTGTAGTAGCCGCAAAGAAACAGTGGCGTAGAATGTGTTATAAGGAGGATGGAGTAAACAAATTTCTGATGTTAATTTAAAAAAAAAAATTAAGTTTAACTTTTTCCCAATCAAAATCTGCAAGGACATCGCAATTTTATTAAAATTTGTCATCAAATCAAATTGAATTTAGCTGTAAATAATTTTAAAATTTATTAAGAATTATAAAAATGTACTGAAGCCTGTCTAGGATAAGGCCCAAATACCTTGCCTTGTCCACCACTGGGATTAGAGAGCCATGAAGGCTGACTGGGGGCAGTTGAGCCTGCTGGTCGCAAAAGTCATATGAAGCGACTTTTCCGTATTCACGGAGATGTTTCATCTCAGCAGCCAAGTTTGCAGCATGTCCAGCTGCCTTTGAAAGGTTTCAGAGGCCTCCGAGCACTCCAGTGCTGAGGCGATGAAGGCTGTGTCATCAGCATATGAGGCAACAAGGAGCTGCTCATGTTGAAGTATGGGTAGATCCGCAGTGAAGAGGGTATATAGGATCGGCCCAAGCACGCTGCCCAGTGGAACGTCAGCCCATACACGTTCTATCCTTATGTTGGAGCTTTCACACCGGACGTAGAAGTATCTGTCCAGAAGATATGGTTTGAGTATAAGGTAATATGGAGCCGGAAGCAGGAGTTTGATTTTGTAAAGTAGTCCAGCATGCCACACCCGATCCTGAAGGCCTCAATAGAGCAGAGGATCATTGCTCAGGTGTACCGTGATGTCGCCGGAATCCAAATTGATGGTCTGGAATCAGATTGCCTTCTTCAAGTAACGGTAACATTCTAGCCAAAAATATTCTCTCGAATAATCGTTGGAGTATCGACAACAGACTGATTGGACGGTACTAGGCAACTTCATGTTCCGGTTTCCCAGGTTTGGGGATCATAATCACCTCAGCACACTTCCGGGCGACACTTTATAGTGAAAGCATCAATTCCGTCATAGCCGGGACTTTTTGTAGTTTTCAGTTTAGTCAATTTCATGTTGCAACTCTTCTGACGTGACGTGACGTGACTCTGATAATGGCATGGAGACTCCAGAAAAAGCTTATCAAAAGTTATCATTTGTCAAGTAAATGATAACTTTTGAATGAGCTTGAGCTTCAAATCTAGATGCAAAATAATTTCAACTATATTTATATAAACTTGAACTACATATTTTTTGCGTGGTCACGCCATAACTTAAGAATGA